>OVAX01000433.1:0-81871 GCA_900406405.1 Lepidium africanum
AAGACTCATGTATAATTGTTGGAGAACAAGCAACCAAGAAGGTGATTTTATATAACAAGAGGTTCACGCGGCTGGTTAAAACCCTAGCTCTATTCTCCATACCAAAAGCCAAAATTACCCTCATTACTTTCTTCCGGTTTAAATTTAAACCGGTTTGAGTTTAGTGATAACTCAAAATATGATGCATCAGCGATGCTATCTTAAGTTCTTAACTTGTTCTTATATTCAAAATTTCCGTATAAGGTCACAAGTTACAAACTTCGTTTGCATAATATTTCCGTAGAACTCAATGATACAATCTTTGTGATGAGCTTACAACAATTTCATGAGCATGCTTATAGGTCAATCTTTGAACAGACCCCAACTACTACCAGGTGAAACCTTCACTCCTCTCTCCTTCATCTCCATTCTAAGTCTCTCTGCCTCTTCTTGTCTTCCAACACTCATATAAATCTTACCCAACAACACATAATTCGCTGGATTCTTTGGCTCAATCTTCCACAATTCCTTCGCAGCAATCTCTGCGAGCTCAACTTCTCCATAGTTCCTACAAGCTCCAAGCAAAGCTCCCCATGTCTTTGCTGTTGGCTTCTCAGGCATAGCTTGTATCACTTTGTAAGCTTCCTCAAACCTCCCTACCCTGCTTAAAACATCCACCAAACAAGAGTAATGGTCCTTGCTTGCTCGCAAACCATAATCATCTTGCATTCTCTGAATATAAACAAGAGCTTCATCGGCTAAACCAGCATGACTACAAGCCTTTAGCACGTTCAGAAACGCTATGTCATCGGGTGTTACTTTAGCCAATTCCATTTCTTGAAATGTGCTTAGTGCAGATTCCGCATCACCGTGAAGTGCATAAGCGGATATCAAGCTACTCCAAGCAACCACATCTCTATCAATCATGCTCTCAAACACCAATTGCACATGAGAAATGCATCCGCACCTCCCATATGCCTCTACTAACCCGCTTTTTAATTGTGGGTGCGGCTCAATCAGATTCCTGAAAGCATATGAATGAACCTCTTTTATTAATCGAAAAGCCCCAATGACTGAGCAAGCGGATACTAGTGCAAGAAGAGTAATCAAATTAGGCTTGAATCTAAACTCTATCATCTTCCTATAGAATTCTATTGCTTTATAAGACCCATCTTCTGTACCCACTAAACCCTTTATAATAGCATTGAAAGACGACTCATTTGGCATAACATCCATAGCTTCATACAATACCACTGCTTCCTCAATCTTCCCACTATGTGTGTAATGAGAAATCATCGCATTCCACACAACTGCATTCCTCTGAGGAATTTCGTCGAACAGTTTACGAGCGTCATATACAGACAAGCATTTACCATACAAGTCGAGTAGAGCACATCCCACAAAAGGATTGGCCAAGAAATTAAATTTGACGGAGTGGGCATGGACTGATCTTCCGAGAGCAGGACGGAAAGCTGCAGCGCATGATTTGAGAGCTAGTGAAAAGACGTGAGCGTCGAGAGGTAAAGCGAAAGAAGAATGCATTTGGCGAAAAAGATTGAGAGCTTGTTCATGGTTTCCTTGGTTCGCATAAGAGCTCAATTGTTTAGTGAGAGTGATCAATTTAGTGCAATTCGACGCATACGAAGAGGTCATAGAGATGGAGCTTTCCGTGTTGGCTCAAAAAACGCGACGAACACGTAACTCATGATTAGTAGTTTTTAGTACAAAGAAATAACAATGAGTTTTGTTATATTTTAATGTTCAATACAAGACATCAAACAACAATGTCGTTGTAGTATAGTGGTAAGTATTCCCGCCTGTCACGCGGGTGACCCGGGTTCGATCCCCGGCAACGGCGAATTTTTTATTATTTTTGCTGATTAGGCCCATTAAAGCCCAAAATTTTGTAATTTTTGATAATTGCTGCTCGACTTACTCTATGAAGGCCATTAAAGCCCAATATCTATCGCCAATATCCTCGGAATTGTTCCAGATATTGTGTAGTGATGATATACAAATACAAGTCTTGGTTTCATTGTGTTTTGAAGAATTTTCTATAACCAAAATTTATAATCAAACAAAACAATATACAACATCACATTTTGCATCATCATTAGATGATCTTAAGCACATTCTTTTCTTCTGAATTCTTCAGAAGATACTGTCTGAATAAGCTCTCGTAATCTCTCAGAACCAGGTCCTGGTTTCAACACCATGTCCTGGCCTTGCACAGAGCATGGATCATTGCCATTATCTGAGCTACCAACACACCATCCACCTGGTGCAAACCGGTGTGTCCTCCCCAATAGCTCTTTATCAATCTTGTCTAACACAGGATCGTTTTTGTGGAACTTACGCGCAAATGGAGCTTTGCTCTTGACCATATTGTCAAAATCCTTTGACGAGAGAGATCTTGGGTGTTGCTTTGGAGGACTATCCCAAGCAATGTAGTGAAGGTCATGACTAATCGTAGTGTTGACAAACTCTTTGCTATTGCAGAGAACCGTGTGGAAATATCCTTCAGGAGATGATACAAAATTCGTGTAGTACATTAGTATTGTTCTTGGGAAGTTATCCCATCCCCAAATGCAGTATTCAAGGAAAGACCGCGTCAACATTATCCAAGCTGAGCCTGCAGATAAACCATCTTCAGACATTCATAATCTTATACACAAGAATGAAACTGTGAGTTTAAAAAGCTAACCAGTGAATAGCTTGAAAGAAGTAGGTAGTGATCGTCGTTGAGTAGTCCAAGCAATGTCTGATTTCTTTGATAGGTATAGGCCAGGATCAACAATGATTGATTTAGCCCTCTGATTCCTACAAAAAGAGTCCAAGCATGTTTAGATTCCAACAAGAGTCTCAAATAATAACTGTTCATCTCTATGGTTTCTACTTACAGTTTCCATCCAGTCAGCTGCATATTCTCAATGAAATTGATATTCCGAGACAGATTTGAGAAGACATACAACAAATCTACAGTATAAGTATAAAACACCACAAACTTATATAAGTCACAAACCATATATGAAGCTCAAAGGATAATCACTAAGGAACTGAAATTGTCAAGCAACAGATAAGGGAAGTGTAAGGGGAATCAATTTACTAACCATCTTGTGTTACAAGAGGATAATCTGAGGCACTAAGGTTGAGAAACCAATCCCAATGTAAGCTTTCCTTAAGCATAATTGCGACAGCTTGAAGAGTACAAGCAATCATTGTAGGACCTTTATAAGTAACCAGATTAGACTGTGCCATCACACGAACATTCTCCATTTCACGAAAAGTCGGATCACTCTTCACAGACATAGCCAGTTCCATTCGTTCTCTAGGTGGAGCCTCAAGATCCAAATGCAGAACATACTGGTTTCTAGGATGATACACAGCCTGTAATGTTCTCATCATCCTATGACTATCACCTTTTGTTCCTGATATCAAGTAAGCTAACCTAGGAAGCTCTGAATTAACATTAGCTGCCGCAGCCAAATTCATAGATTGTCTGAAATCTGATTCTACAAAGTACTCATTAGACTCTGAAACACTTTCTACTGGCAATGGATATTCGTCTACTGCATAAAATCCGTCGAATTGGCGAGAAGTAAACAAACTGAAGAGTGTAATTGATAGGATCAAGCTTGCTAAAAAAGGGAACATCCATCTTCTGTCACTGAAAGCACTAAACCCTGAATGTGAACTAACATGTCTCTTCACTTTGGCGAATGGTTCTCTGAATGAAGCCAGCTTCCTATACAGTTTTCTCATTCCCAAAACGAAGAAACCCAATTCAGATATGTTCAGACTGGTGATCAGAGTCCGAATCTTTCGTCTAAAAGTAAGCAAATGAATCTGATTTTGGATTGAAATCACAAGGGTTGATGCTAAATGCGATTACCAGAACTTCAGGAACCGAGACTTGCAACAAAGTACCAAATTTGGGCAAGTTGGGGAACAGATTTAAAAGAGATAAAGAATATGGACACTACCGGATGTGCAACCGAAAGCAATGGCTTTTTTTGAGCATGCAAATAGGAAAAGGTTTGTCTTAGTTCAATGCTGAGTCAGATCCAATCTCCAATCGATTTTCAAAAGAAAGAAAACAAAACAGACAGCAAAACAAGGCAATACTTCAAGTTTAAGTCTTGTAATGATTACCTTTAAGAGCCAACACTGAAAACGACAGACGCTAAAGAAGAAAAGTTAGGGCTGCAGGATTAGAGTTTAATCTTCTGATTGTAATAAATCAGAAGTGGGGAAGAGAAGCAGAAACCTTTTGAAGACGAAGAAACTTGGAGAGAAATGAATTTCTTAATAGATTCAAAGGTGGCTTAAAGACAGAAAGTGAAATCAACGCGGGGAAGAAGAGAGATGAGATAGAGACAGAGAGACATGGCGTTAATCTATACTTAATTATCTGTAGAGAAATTAATGATCAAGTACGACTCAGGCCATACAAGCGATGACGTACACGTAGCATTATCTACGGATAAAATTGTGTTAGAGTAAACGAAATTAACGGCGAGGCAAAAAAACTGTTCTTTTGCTGCTCCTTTTTAGACTTAAAAAAGCTGACTAGTGACTATAGTTTGTAGCTAGTTTGACTATGGTACAAGGAGAAAGTAAAAAAGATCAAAGTTTTAGGTTAGATAATGAGTGAATATAAGATCAAAATTTTAGGTTAGGCAAGGTGTGAAGATAAGATCATAAATCATGCTTGACTAGTTTGATTTACGAAAAAAAAAGGGGCATACAAAAGTAAATAAAGCCTGTTTTTTGATACATCAAAATGCTTCACAAAAACTGTTTCATCCGGACTCTTGTCTACCTCGACCTCGCCCACGTCCAAAGCGACCTCGACCTCTGCCCCTACCCCTACCACGACCACGGTGTCCCCTTCCCCGTTCGGAAGAATGCCCACTACTAAATCCTTGAGATTCTGGTTGCATTGGGGACTGTGGGTTAGTTGGTGACTGTGGGATTTGCAGCTGTGGACGCATATCAGATTGTGGTTGCATTTGGAACTCTGGGTTCATTGGGGACTGTGGTGGGTGCATCATTTGGTACTGCGGGTTCATTGGGGACTGTGGACGGTTTTGGAATTGTGGTTGCACTTGGAACTGTGGGTTCATTGGAGACTGTGGCCTGTGCATTGGAAAACCTTGAGCAGCAAACAGATTAAAATTTAGCTCATTAGGTAATGGCTGCTGCTGAATACCACGACCCATTCCAAATGGTTGTTGGTTGAAACAGTTCTGACCAACTAATGCAGGCCATGGCGCAGGAGCATGACCTGGAACGAAGTTTAAGCCGCCTGGTCCACCTGGCATAGGCATCTGACCACCATTGAACTGCGGTTGGAACATCATTTGGTTTTGATTTTGCATTGCCATCAATGGTAACTGCAATGGGGCTAGATTGGGCATTCCCATCTGATTAGGTATAGGAGGAAGCTGATATGGGTTCTGTTGATTACCCTGGGGTCTCCATGCTGCATTGTTGGGAGAAAACCCATCCATTTGAGGACGTAGATGAAAATTTGAAACTGGACCTCCCATTTGAGGATCAGATAGGTTTGAGGGTAGGGAATTAGCTCCCTTGCTCTCTGTCCATTCTCCTGAGTAACTGTTTGTAGGCCTTCCAAGATCTCGGTTTTTCTTCTTCTTATTTCTTGTGTTACCAGATTTTTGTTCATTTATCATACCTCGCTTCTCCATCTTTTGCATTTTTTTGTATTCGGCTTCTTTTTCATCATCTGAGAATTCAAGCTCCTCTGATATCTCCTCGTCATTATCCCCAGAAGCATCATAACCTTTCTTCTGCAGTTCCTTGATATTGAGAATGTGTTGAGCAAAATCTGCAACGAATGACACAGGTGTACCTTGAGTGATCCCTTCTGGCACATCGCTCTCCGAATTGAACCTCACAATGTAATATGGGCACTTTACAGGTCCAAAGATCTCATCTACCAATCCCAATGGGGTTCTTCTTTCAGTAATCCAGAGGATGGAACCTTCATTCAAAGGACTATGCTGTTCCATTCCCTCAACAATTACTTGTGTGCTCATCACCTGTGAAACCACAAATCACACAGGTTTACATTTAAGCAGTGGATGGCCAAGACATCAAACAGACAAGCAGTAGCATAAAAGTAGAGGTAAGTTTCTGATACCGAAAGAACAGCTCCAACAGGGAGCGTGGCATGATGTGGTTCCAGAGTGACATCCACAGCCGGAACTGGAGGAAGCTCCTTCAAAGAAAATACGAAAAAGTTTCTATGAGTTGAGAGAACAATGTCAAATATCCTTAGGATAGTACATAGTTTTCTTTTAGCATTGTTTAAAGTCAGCACTCACAAAAAGAATAGATTGTACTTCTTATAAATAAAAAAGCTCGGACATTGGAGTAAGCCACAATTCCTAATAGCAATGTAATGTGAAAAGCTTGAGCTTAGGTACCTTGAGCTCATTCTTTGACCGTATAGGTTCTTTTGTTTGCAGACCAAGGTCATCATCTTCATCATTGCTCCAAGCAATCATTTCATTCACTTCATCATCATCATCATCATCGTCATCGTCTTCAACCTCATTATCGTTGTCATCATCTACACCCTCTATCTCGCCCTCTTCAAGTTCCCCTGCCACATCGTCCTCTTTTGCCATGACCATTTGATCATCAAACTTGTTTTCTTTCTTAGTTTCTTCCTCTTCACTCTCCTCATCACTATCCTCTTCTTCACTACTACTACTATCACTAGAACTCGCAGAAAAGCTCGATGTTTCGCTCTCAGATTCAGCAGAATCATTCTTCCCCGTATCCCCAACACTCTTCTTATCATCATCCATGGCTAAACTCACCTTCTTTAATCCTACTTCAATAGAACAAGCCAATCCCTCATCTGTTTTCTTCAACTCAGACTCATCCAAATCCATGGTGGGACAAGCAACAGATACATCAGACACAACAACTGGCTCAGTCTCACCTTCCATTGGCCTAGAATTATCAGAAGTAACCGGTTCTGACTCTTTTAATACTGCTTCATCCCCAGTCTCACCTTCCATTGGCCTAGAGTTATCAGAAGAAATCGGTTCTGACTCTTTTACTACTGGTTCATCCCCACCATCAAATTTAGCAGACATGTCATCACAAAGCTTAGAATCTACATCACTCATCAACTCGGACTTCATTGAGCTCACTCCAATCTCCTCAGACATGACCTCACTAAGTACAGGCTTTGCTTCAACAATCGACTCAGACTTAATCGAACTCACAACAAATTCCCCGGGAATGTCATCACAAAGCTCAGGCTTTCCCTGAATTGACTCAGACTTAACCATAGCCTGATTAAACTCAGGCTTTTCTTCTTGTCCTATCTCCATATCTTTGTCCATAAAGAAATCAAAGTCCGTATCTTCTATGTTAAACTCTTCAATATTCCGATTACTCCCCAACCAGTTGACAGAATCGAAATCCAGAAAAGAATCGATGGAAGGGAAATCAAGAGTGTCCTTGAATGTTTTTACCTTGGGGTCTTGATCAACAACGACTTCCAAAGCTCCGACTTCTTCAACGGTTTTAATTGGTTTAGTGGGAAATCCAACCATGGCAAGAAGGGCAAGGAGAGACAGCACGAAGAAGAACCAGCGAAGGAAAGTAAAAAAGCATGACTTTCAAGAGTACAAGTGGCGGCTAAGTTATAAAGGAAGCGACTTGAGGAAAGGCGCGAGGGTTTATCGTAGATACGTTAGGGTTTTAAGAGCAGAGTGAAGTAGTCTCTCTGTTAGTGCCAATTCCAATTTAGGGTTTAAGCCGTTCATTTCTCCCTCCATTTACCTTATTATTTTATTTATTTTAATACAAAAATCGTCGAATTTATTGGAATTTTTCATTAGTTGCAAAAAAAGTAGGCCTGCATATTTGGTTTCACTGTTCGGTTTTGTTCTTTGGATTTTCCGTTCTGAAAGTATAGTAACTAATGGCTATCTAAATTGGGGAAAATTATTGATTAAACATTAAGTTTTGGATGTTGTTCTTTTGGTTCTGGAAATATAATAACTAATAAGCATTTATTAAAATTTGATTCGGTTTTGGTTCCAAAAAATGAAATTGAATTAGTCCCAAAGTAATAATAGTTCAGTTCCAAATGATTACTATTTTCAGAAAATAAGTATAATTAACCAAATACTCAAAAAAAAATATGATTAAACTAAAATATTTTATTACTAAATAATTTCGGTTCCTATTCGATAACTTTGAATCTTTATAACCAAACCCAAAATCAAAGTTATCTAAAAATTTAGAATCCAACTATTGTAAATTTTTCTAAAAACCACCGAATCAAAAACCGAAATTACTCAAATATTAGAATCAAACAATTGTTTTCTAGAAATCAAAATTTTCGGGTCGATTCAGTTTAATTTTTTGGTTCCTGTTATTGTGGGCCAACAGTGAATAAGCTTAACACTTGAAGTGTTGACCGGTGATTGTGGCGTCTCCGATGAATCTCATTCTGAAGCGCCATTTCAGTCAACAAGCATCGATATGTCTAACGCCGTCAATTGCATCATCTTCTCCGACCAAACAATCTCTGATCCTGGAGCTCTGTAAATTGGGTCGGCTCACCGATGCAATTCGGATCCTAAACTCAACAGACTCGCGCGAGATATCCGCAAAGCCGAAACTCTACGCGTCTCTCCTGCAAACATGCACCAAAGTCTTCTCTTTTATTCACGGCCTTCAGTTTCACGCCCATGTCGTCAAATTGGGTCTCCAAACGGACCAGTATGTTGGGAACGGCTTGCTCTCTCTGTACTTCAAGTTGGGACCTGATATGAGACAGACCCGGAAGGTTTTTGATGGAATGTTGGTTAAAGACGCGATCTCGTGGACTTCGATGATGTCTGAATACGTTGCGGGTAAAGAATATGTTAAGGCGCTAGAGATGTTCGTGGAGATGGTGTGTTGTGGTTTGGAGCCGAATGCGTTTACGTTGTCTTCTGCAGTTAAGGCTTGCTCTGAGCTTGGAGAAGTTGGGTTAGGGAGGTGTTTCCATGGTGTTGTTATTACTCATGGGTTCGAGTGGAACCATGTTATCTCTAGCACATTGGCGTATATGTATGGTGTGAATCGCGAGCCAATAGATGCACGTCGCGTATTCGATGAAATGTCTGAACCAGATGTTATTTGCTGGACAGCTGTACTTTCTGCGTTTTCGAAGAACGACTTGTATGAGGAAGCTTTGGGACTTTTTTACGCGATGCATAGAGGAAAAGGATTGGTACCTGATGAGTCTACATTTGGAACTGTTTTGACGGCTTGTGGTAATCTAAGAAGGCTGAAACAAGGGAAAGAGATTCATGGAAAGCTGATCACTAATGAGATAGGCGGCAATGTGATTGTGGAGAGTAGTCTTCTTGATATGTATGGTAAATGTGGATCGGTACGGGAAGCTAGGCAAGTGTTCAATGGGATGTCTAAGAAGAACACCGTATCTTGGTCTGCCTTACTTGGGGGATATTGTCAGAATGGAGAGCATGAGAAAGTGATTGAGATGTTCAGGGAAATGGAAGAGAAAGATCTCTATTGTTTCGGGACTGTTCTTAAGGCGTGTGCTGGTTTGGCAGCACTAAGACTTGGGAAAGAGATTCATGGCCAGTATGTGAGAAGAGGATGTTTTGATAATGTGATTGTGGAATCGGCTTTGGTTGACTTGTATGGGAAATCCGGGTGCATAGATTCTGCTAGTCGTGTGTACTCCAAGATGTCATTTAAGAACATGATAACATGTAACGCAATGCTATCTGCACTAGCTCAGAATGGAAGAGGTGAAGAAGCTGTTAGTTTCTTCGAGGATATGGTTAAACAGGGGATAAAACCTGATTACATCAGTTTTATTGCAGTTCTCACTGCATGTGGTCATACAGGTTTGGTTGAGGAAGGACGAAATTATTTTGCTTTGATGGCTGAGAGTTACGGGATTAGTCCAGGAACCGAGCATTACAGTTGCATGATTGACCTTCTAGGTCGTGCAGGTTTATTTGTTGAAGCGGAGAATCTGTTGGAGAGAGCAGAGTGTAGAAATGATGTGTCTCTGTGGGGAGCTCTACTTGGACCTTGTGCTGCAAATACAGATGCCTCCAGTATTGCAGAGCGGATTGCAAAGAGAATGATGGAGTTGGAACCAAAGTACCACATGAGTTATGTGCTTCTGAGTAACATGTACAAGGCGATAGGTCGCCATGGTGATGCACTCAAGATTCGTAGATTAATGATGAGAAGAGGAGTAGCAAAGACTACTGGACAGAGCTGGATTGATGCTCATTAAAGTGCTATAAAGATTCCTATTCCTCTAAATATCTTGCTCTAGTATCCATGAAGAAATGGTTTTGACAAGTTTAAACCACACAATTTTGCCTTGAGGTCTCCAAATAAGAGATTAGTCTTTACAATGTAATTCAAAAAAGATTTTGCCAGCTAAGACTTTGCAGAGAAAGGGTTTTGCTTCAAAAGGTTATGTGGGTGAATCATGATTTTAACCTCAAGCCGCTATTGATACAGTTTTTGGTGAAGAGTGTTGTCTTCATAGTGCACGCATCAAGGTCGATTTTGTAGCTTCGCGCTTCATTTCTGTAGCCTTGCCACTCCCTCGGAAGTATGCATATACTTGCTGAAAATTGAGTTTGCACTTCATGGGTTAGGAAAAAAGATGGATCATACAATGTTGATAAATTCTGGGGTAGAAGTTCAGAAACCTGAATGACCCAGATATTGATAAGTGTTTCGATGCAGAAGAACCCCGCACCAATGAAATACATTATCTGTGAAGGAAAAACGAAGAAAAATTGGTAAGAAGACAGTCACAATTGAAAGTTAAGTACTTGTAAATGGGAAACGTTTACTTACCCCTACTGCAGCATTAGTAGTTAGAAGCTCAAGTGCTGGCAAGAAACCTCTGTTCACAAGACCAACAATACATGGAATCAGATGGAGCTCATCAAAGACTCAAAAAGGTCGTAAGATTTTCACGAAATAACACATGGTTAAAGACTGTGAACAAACAACTGATTCTGATGCATTCATATAGAAGAAAACTCTTACGTGAGCGACTTTCCCTCAAAGATGACTGGTGGAGCAACTGCAGCAAAGCCACAGAACGCGATGTGAAACTGAAATGTGCAAGAGACACGTTAACAGCAAAAACTTTGATACAGAGGAAATCTACTGATGGAAATGCGACTTCTTACCACGTAGAACAAGAAAAAAGTTCCAAACTTCAGGGCACTATCAGTTCTGTAAGAGGAACGCAAACATTGTATCATTGACCATAAATCCTTTCATGATGCATCATGTTTTTGAGCAAGTTCCAGAATATAATTAGACAGCTAATTTTACCTGGTAGCTCGGTAAAGAGGACGGTACCATAAGACATAAGCTCCAGGTACTCCAGCAATGAAATAGATGATTGAAAGAAGCCATATAGTGGGACCTGATTACAAAAACCACATCTGATAAATCAACATGATCAGAGGAAAGAACTTTATGAATCTGATTGTTCGGTAAGAACGGCAACCTTCTCCTTTGATCCAAGCTACAGTTACTGCCACAATATTCCACAATAGACATCCTACTAAACCTGCATAGTTCCATAATTTAGATTGTTAACGTTTCTCTGGATTTGTTGCAGCGATCCAAAGCAGGTTTGCATACCTAACAACGTGGTGAATGCGACATATTGGATCTTCTGTAAGTGAATTGGAATCTCATTTGGAATGTCATGATGAATTATAGGGAAAAACTCTGGCCAGTTCTTCTCCTCGATGACAACTCCAGCTGCCAAAACAACCGTATCAAGTTAGCCACAGAAAGGTAATTTGGAAGTTGTAGAAAAACAGATATAGAAAGATTGTCTACATCGTGCTATTGCATCCTCTCTTCTTTTAAGTTCCTGCATTACAATGAAAAGAAGAAGACCGTTTCATCCAATTCACATTGAAATTACAGGTCTCGAAATCAACTTGGACTCGGTAACCAGAAATCACCTGTTCTTTCCGCTTCAATTCGTTCTCCTTAGCCTGAAGTTCCATCTCTTTAGCTCGAAGATCCTTCAAACAGAAACAGCAAAAATGAGATTCACCGTTTCAATCTAACCAGATTTTGAGCAAGCGTGAAAGGTAAAATGCAGAAGGTATTAAAGATATCGTACCTTGCCAGAATCCAAAGGAATATCGACGGTTGCACCACGATCATAAGGTTCCGGTGGAAGCGGCTTGAGATATGAGTTGTTCGCAGAAGGAACATTTGAATTATTCTACAACATTACAAAATCGAGATCACCAAACAACAAGATTACAGACATTTGTTTTCTATATTGATGAAAACAGAGCTCTTTACCGCAAAAGGATTGATCTCCTCATCAGCAAATGGATTAGGATCTTGTCGTGCCATTCTTTGAGATGATTGGTTTCAAAGATCAAGAAAAAGAAAGAGTTTGGGAGGTCGTTGAATATTGACAGAACTCGAAAATGAGAAGAAAATTGGTTTCAACGAAAAGGGTACTTTGTAAGTCAGAGAAAGAGAAAACTAAAATGAATGATATTTGTGCGCGCCAGAGACATTGAAGGCATTTTAGAAGGTGCTCGCTTCGTTTTCCTTCAGCATAATTTGTATTACACCTATTAAACAGGAACTAGACGTTTTACCGGATTACCCCATTGTAGTCATATACTTTTTTATAATTTTGTTTACAAACATCCATATACTAAGCTATCTTTGGCATAATCACCATTCATTTTTCATATTGAAAAGACTAAAGAGACTGTTGAATTTCTTGGGAGCTCCATTAATTTTCATTATTCAATATTAAGACCAAAAAAAAAATTTACCTTTAAATTCTTATAAGACAAACTAAAATGATGACATAGCATTTCTTAAGAGATTTTAGAATGATTAGGTGGATAGTCTTAAAGGCTCCAAAAGTCTCCTTTTATTAATATGGATTTTCCAATTCGGTTTAGTGAATTTTGTGAGGTTTCAACTGGATTTCCGGTTTAGATTTAAGTGAGTTGATTCAATTTGACTAATAAGGTTTAAGAATTGGACACATGTAAGTGAACTAACCAAACCTCTCCGAACTTTGCGGTTAGTGGCTCGAATTTTGTAGGTCACAATTTCGGTTGTAAATTATTGTATTGTTAGTTTATTTCTAAATCAAAATAACTACCGAATATAGAATGAAAGCTTTTCATAATAGATAAAAGAGAGACCACAAAACAACTAATCAATAAATCACATTATTCTAATGTTTCAGCACAACGTGCAAGACATGTACACATACATCAACCATGTATATACACATAAAACCAAATGAACAGGATGCAATTTCGGTTAGTTTTCAATACATTGCAATTTAATACATTTTTGAAAAGAAAAAAAAATTGAATTAAAACACTTTTTTCCTGGTTAAACGTATCAAAATATGTTGAATTGAAATAAATTCATTTTGTATAAACTGAAATAAAAACATTTTTTGAATAAAAATTTAAAACGTATGTAAAATGTAAAACTTCTTATAAAATTTAGCAATGAATCTTTTTCTCTTGTGCAGTTCAGTATTTTTGATTAAATGTTTAATCAAATTTCAATTGTGTCACTGACATTTGTTTTTATTAGCAGCGCTTCTGGTGCATGGAATTAACCTTGAAGCTCGAAATGAAGAAGGACAAAGTCTGTTGCATGTTGCGTGTGAAAAAACTGAAAAGCTAACTTTATAATATGATCAACCTTATAAATAATCACAAAGGCAGCTATTAAATATCAATAGACCTAAGGAGTATGGAATAGTAAAAGTACTAGGATTTAACCATTTTCCTATAAATTATAGCAATGTATTCATGACTCAATCGGTTATAAAAAACTAGGAATAGATAATCCGCTGAGATTTGAAAATATCGTTCTTTTTTGTTTTTTTTTCTACAATTCAATTTCATAAAAAAAACTCAATTTTTTTTGTTTCACTTATGAGTATTATATATTTTGGTAAAATAAAAAATTTTAAATAAAGATTAATTCGCTTCTTGTATGCACTTTGATGGGAATCTAGTCTTTTATTGATTCATATAGAGGTGTCAAGTAATCAGTCGTCTACATAGTCGTTTTTTTTTAACGATTTCGTATTTGTTTTACGATTCTGTATTCATTTATTAGCTTCCTTTCCCTTGTTTGAAAAATGCATAATGTTTTTCTGACAGTTTTGTTGTGTTTTTATCATGATGTATTCGAACTGTGTTCTGCTGAATGATCAAATGAAAGAAAAAATAAGGAAATTTAAAAGTTGGTAGAATCAAAAGTTTCAAGTAAAGTCCTAAACTTGACACGTCTTTTAACACTGCCCATTCTCTCATAACCAATCCCAATTTTGCTATGCATTAGCTTCATTGCTAAATCTGCTTTTCCCACTTTTCTCAAAGCATTGATCATTACAGTACGAATCCTCCCAGGCACTTCTCTTCCTCTCTCAGTTATCCCATCAGCTAACTTACAAGCTTCCTTAATCCGACCAGCTTTACATAATGTATTAATCATATCTTCACAAGCTGCATCAAGCACTACACCCATTGGAGCTAACTCATCCAATATCTTACAAGCTCTTGCCACTTTTCCAGACAAACAAAGCCCAGTTGATAATGCCCTGAAGCAAGCTGCTGTTGGTGTAATGCCTTTATCAATCATCATGTCCCAAAGCTTTAAAGCCTCTTCATTTCTATGTTCTTTGAACATTCCCGATATGAGTATCGTATATGTATACACCGTCTGATCACAACCTTCTTCTTCTTCCATTCTCTTAAACAATGCTAACGCTTCATCGACTTTCCCATACTTTGTGAAAGCATCCATCAGGGCATTGTAACAGTATGAATCTCTAGTGCAGCCCTTTTCAGACATCTCTTCAAAAAGCCTCTCAGCTTCGTCTACTTGACCTGCTTTTCCTAAACCGTCAATAAGACTAGAATAGAACATCGAATTCATAGCCAACCCGTTAAACCGGCAACTCTCAAAATAATCCAATGCCTCTTCTACTCTCCCGTTTTTACACAAACCATTGACAACGACAGAAAAAGTAACCACATCAGGTTTAAACCCTTCGTTTATCATCCTCTGTAAAAGCCTTATGGCATCATCTACACTACCGCATTTCGCATAACCATCAATCAAAACTGTGTATATAGCTACATTTGGTTTTGACCCTTTACGAATCATATTCTCAAAAACAGCATACCCTTCATTCAATTTCCCCTCTTTACAAAGTCCTCCTATCACTAAACTAAACGCATGAGGCGGGACTTGAATTCCCTTCTCACTCATTTCCTGATACAAAGCCACACAAGAACTAAAGTCACTATCTGCATAACAAGATTGGATCATTGTCAGATAACTAATCTTATCAGCCTCAAGTCCTTTCGTCTCCATATCTCTAAGCTTCTCCATAGCTTTCTGTGTCTGTCCTGCTTTACAATATCCCTTGATCATAGTGTTATACGTCACAACATCTGGTTTAATCCTACCACTTTCCATAACTTCAAACACACGCTCTGCTGAATCAACAAACATTGAGCTCACTAATCCGTTCATCAAAAAGTTATAAGTATACAAAGTGGCCTCAATCCCATTCTCTTTCATTTTGCGCCACACCCACAACAATTCCTCCACCATTCCAAGCTTTCCAAAACTCTTAATCAGAGAGTTTGCGGCAGAAACAGTCAAAGGAAACTCAAATTTCCTAATTTCACTACAAACAAACCTAATTCTATCGACATCTTCTGCAAGAGCCAATACATCAACCAAGCAGACATAAGACTCCAGATTATGCATATACTTCTCCTGCTTACGAGCCCAACAAAAGAAACTCCAAGCAATATCGGGCTTTTCACGAATCTCATCGGATTTTAACACAAACGAAACAAAATTGGGCGACAGTTTAATAAGAAACTTACGACAGAAACCTTCTAGATTAGATTCCATGGAAGCTGAACCATCGAGAAGGTTGAGAATTTGGTTTACCCATGGAGATGGCTGAAGATTACGATTCGATTTCACCAGATCAGAGACATCGTTAAAGGGCTCTATCCATTCAGGAGGAGGAAGTGAACTGTTATTGAACAACCACCTAACACTCGTCTTTGAGCTCGACAAAGGCAAACACTTTGAACCACCATCAGAGACAAAGCCGCTATTTTTGTATTGACAGAAACATTTTGAAGAACTACGAAGACGATTCACAGAAGCTACAGAAAAGAGCTTCCGAGATAATGGTCGCATCGGTTATTTCTTCAGTCTACCGGTGCGGCAACGACATCGGTCATATAGTTCTCGAGCCCTATAAAATTTTCAAAGCAATATGAAGCAGCTGGTGTCAAATGGTCCCATGGTCTAGTGGTTAGGACATTGGACTCTGAATCCAGTAACCCGAGTTCAAGTCTCGGTGGGACCTTTTCATTTTGGTCATTGCACAAACCCTTTTTCTGTTCTCACAAAGTTTTGTGTTTTCTTTAGAGTTCATAAGCACAGATTTTGAGACAGAAAGAGACCTAAGACATTTACATATGTAAGTTCCACTCAGAGCATCAACTGAGAAAATTGAATCTCGTAATGCTCAGGGGTTAATGAAAACAGAAAGACTTTTTTTTTCTGACCAAAATCAGTTCTTTAAAACAATTAGAAGCTATTTTTCATGTCTTTGGTTGCTCTGCTGAGAATCTCGGAAGTTGAACAAGAGAGTTCACTCGAGTAACACCTTCTAGTCCAGACCAATTCTCTTCTCCTTCCGTTGTTTTCTCCTTATCTGCATCATTAGTCTCTGCATTCACATTAATGTTTACTTGATCCGTTATTGATGATCTAACTGTGACGTTTCTCTGAAGACATGGTTCTGTTGTTCCCTGGCTTTCGTCTGATTCTACTACGTTTGTTGCTGAAGAGAAGCTTTGTTCTTCGTAATCTGATGAATCTGAGTCCATTTTCCCATCTAGAAACAAACAAACCACTGCACAATCGTCCATTTTCGAAGTCGGGTACTTAAGCTTCCATTCACGTGCAGCTGCATCCACCACGAGCCTAGCTGCTGATGCCCTTCTTGAAGCTGATGCTACAACTTCAACCACTTCTTCGTTGCTTAACACATCCCAAACCTATCAAAACAAAGCTTGGAATCATCAGTAAAAGCAACTCATCTTGAAAATCCTTAGAAGAGAGTTGTTAAGTTCAGTGATTTACTCCATCTGAAGCCAAGACAATGAATTGATCTCTATCTGTAAGAACACGGTGAGAGAACTCTGGTATTGAAATCACACCGTAGTCTTTCAAACAGAAATCCCCAAATGCCCTTGCCATGGCTAATCCAGGAGCATTATCAAATGGTAGCCAAACTCGTGGCACCTCTGGCTCGTCTTGTAGCGCAAACACACGACCTTTACACTGTGTGATCCTCTCTGCTTCCTCTATTAGACACAAACCAGTAACATCTCAAAAAGTCAGAGAAAATGAAGATACAAGTAGAGATGACTTGAGAGCAAATATCACAATATCTTGTTAAAGCATTATACTTGGTAAGTCAGGTTTCAAGTCAACTGTTAGCTGAATTGCAACCATCGAATTATTGCTATCTTTGGATCCAAGTATCGCCCGAGAATCCCCAATATTTCCCATGAATAAGTTTGACCCCTGAAGCAATCAAAACCGATACTTATAACACAATGGGAATCTCTAGGAAAGCCAATTTTGAAGCCAAAAAAGAGAGAGATCTTTTGTAGCCAAGATTACCTGTTTAATGATTGTAACAGCAGTGCAGCCACTGCAGAAGCATTCTAGATTAGGATGGGAACGCAGTTCCTTATCCATAGCATTGAATGATTTCAAAAAAGCTTCCTCCCATAAGAAATTCAAATTATCCTCCTCAACAGATGCTTCTTTATCAGCTTCTACGTTATCAGATTTGCTTGTAAGAGTTCCTATGGACCCATTTTGCTTCGACTTAATGGAATTCAGGAGAGCCAACAACTTTACAGGCAATGAGTCTCTCACTTTACGAGCAACAAGATGACCATGAGGACCATGTCCATCAAACACGCCACATAAGATCACATCTTTCGCCATAAAATCCTATGTAATCACAACACCAATTCGTACTTATTGGAGGCACACAATGCAAAGGTCTAATAAACATCATTGAGAAAGTATAAGAAGAAGAAGAAACTCACTTCCCATACAATCATTGCATCCTGATTGATACCCTTGCGTCCTTGTTGTGTGAAAATGCAAGAACTTCTGCTCTTTCCATTACCAATGATTCGATTAGGAATAGAGACCAAGTTATGAAGCGAAACAATACGGTCTTTTCCCATTTTGCTCCCACAACATCCCATTCCAAGACATGGTTTATACATAGACTCTTCATTGCTCCAAGTACTCTTTGAGACACAACCCCCCATTGGTCAATGCAATGGATCTGATCACAGAGATAAAACAACACAAATGTACCAAAACCAGATCCTCCAATGTAACACAAATGGCCAAATCAAAGAGGTTTATTAATCTATATTAAAACTCCTTGTAGACAAAACCTTTTCTTCGAATCTTGGTCAATGATAATGCATGGACCGTGAGCTGAAAACATTGCAGAAATAATGATTTAGTGATTAGTTTATTACAAAGTTCTTTAATAGAAAAGCAGACGCAAACAAGTCATAGAAAAGAAAACCAAGCATGTGATTGTGATCTAAGCAATTGAATAGATAAATATTACTTAACAGCCTGTCCTAATGGTTTGGCATTGGACCAGCCTGAAGACTCTTTAGTGCTCTATGTTTGGTAAAGGTTTCACAAATGTTTTCGAATAAATTAATCCAAAATAGATAAAACCGGGAAAGGAAAAAGGTAAGATTTTTCAAGTGGAAAAGTGATTCACTTTTCATAAATCCAATTTAGGTAAATGGATCTAAGAAAGTTTCCTTGATGACCAAACCAAGTGGAGATTGAAACTAAAAAAGGGTTTATCAGATTAAGATCCTACGAAACTCGGAGAAGCCAATCCAAATGAGTTTACTCAGTAAGAGAATGAGAGAAACCAAAACCAAAATGTTAGAACGAACCTTTGAATAGTTTTTGTGGAAATCAAGAGGAATTGATACAGAGATAATGACAACAGTGAGAGAAGAGAGCGAAAGATAAAAGAGAGTTAGTGATAGAGTAGTTGTGTAGTTGTAGTTGTAATCGTAAAGAGATGGGTGAGATCTCATTAATTGAAGAAAGTGAAGAAGAAGATGAGATAACAGAGAGAAGATTAAAATAAAATATAAAAAACAAAGAGGCTTCCCCACAGAATCTTTTCTGGTTTTCCCTTCTTTCATGAAATATCAAATCAAAGCTTCCATGCTATTTAATTATTGTTATTATTATTTTTTATCCAAAACTTTATTAAAACTTGACTGGTGGATAACGAGATTTTTATAAGACATTATATGAAGAAAAATACATGAAATTGAAAGCACATTTCAAAACTATAAACAGTTGCAAAAAAAAAAAAACTCTAAACACCATTAGGATCAAAACCAGTGTAAATATTATTAACTATTAGATAAGAGACCCGTTTTTTAAATCATAAAGCATACGCTTTTGCACACAAATATTTTGTGATCATCAATTTGTAAATTCTTTGACAAAAACAAAGAATAACATTTAAAAAAACATATATATATAAATTATAACTTAAACTAATATTTACATCTCAAGTTATAATTTATTTGCCTTAATATAGGCAAATACATTATTTAATTATATTTTTAGAAAAATCTAATATTATTTTACTTTATACTCAGTATGAGATAAATATTTGTGATTATTTTTATTTTATAATTATAATAGAGATAATTATTTACAATCTGTCTTATGTTGGGATTGTGAAAACAGATAAATATGTTTTCAAATATATAAAATACTACAAAATTTGGATCATTATATTAACACATGGAAGAATTATGTTAATAAATAATTTTGAGATCCAACTTTATACAATAAGATATGAGATAGATATTTGTGATTATTCTGTATTTTATAATAATAGATAAAAATATAATTTATAATCATTTTTATTTTAGGATTACATAAAGAATAAATATTTTGCGATAAATATAAATATTTAAGAAAAAAGTTTTAAGTGAAAAAAAACTACTACAAAATTTAAGGTTGTTAGATTACAACGTGGAAGAATCGTAGTAGTGAGTAATTTTGAGATCCAACTTCATATTATAAGATTTGATTTTATATTTTTAATAAAATTATACATAATAATTTTTGATTGTTGGATTTGACATGTGGAACAATCTCGTTGATTTGTAACTTTTGAAACCCAACTTTAATAAAAGAGAAATACAGAGTAATTTTTGATCGTTGGATTTGATACGTAGAACAATCCCGTTGATTTGTAACTTATGAAACCCAATTTTATATAATAGGATTAGTAACTTTTGAAACCCAACCTTTTTTTCAACAACTAAATTATATTAACTTATCAACCCAAGAAGGGTGAAAATCGTTTACATAAGAGTAATTACCAGAAAGATTTCTAACTCTTCTAGTTAGTCAATCCTCCTTTCTATTGAGAACTCTGGGAATCTGGTAGAGAGGAAAGGAGGAAAAAAGTCTTCTGAATCTGTCGAATTCTTCCAAATATTGAGGGAAGGCTGGCCAATCGTCAAGAGCAGCCACCATCTTCAGAATCTCCACACAATCAGTGGCACATTGGACTTCTGGAAACTCTAGTGTCTGAAGGGACTCCATAGCCCAAAGTAGCGCTTCGAATTCAGTATGAAGAGGGGATAAACAATGGAAAACACTTTTTCCCCCAAAGACACTTCTCCAATTGAATATGCAAAACAAAACCAACCCAAACCTGAAAAGTAATTAGACTCCTTCCAGGAGCCGTCTACAAAACAGCGAACCCCTGTGAAACTTGGGTCACCTACAACAGGCTTTGATACTGTTTCCCAATACTCGTTTGGCTTCACAATAATAGCCTTACTTGCTAATTCTTTGGACTTCTCTGTTTGAACTTGGATCCACTCTTTGGCTTCTGCTTCAGCAGATCAAAGAATATCCTTAGGATCTCTGTCCAAATTACCAAAAACCTTATCATTTCTTGCTCTCCAAATATTCCAAAAAACCTATGGAAAGCAACGAAATTCCTCTAAATCTAGTAATCTATAGAAGAAGTAATCCAAATTAGTATAAACCGATGATCGAGAAAAAACTCCTATTCCTGAGGGGATATTTGACAAAGAACCCATAGAAACCCAAATTTATAAATATGATTTATTTTATAATTATAAATAAAAATATTATTTTACAATCCTTTTTATTTTAGGATTACATAAATAAATAAAAAAATTGCGATAAATATACATATTTAAAGAAAAAAATTTATAAAAAAACTACTAAAAAATTTAGGATTGTTAGATTTAACATGTGGAAGAATCGTGTTAGTGAGTAACTTTGAGATCCAATTTTATATAATAAGATTTGATTTTATATTTTTAATAAAATATAAATTCAGAAGAGTTTTTCATCGTTAGATTTGATATGTGGAACAATCTCGTTGATTTGTAACTTTTGAAACCCAATGTTAATAAAATAGAAATACAAAGTAATTTTTGATCTTTGGATTTTTTACGTGGAACAATCCTGATGATTTGTAACTTTTGAAACCCATTTTTTCATAATAAGATTAGTAACTTTTGAAACCCAATCTTATTATATAAAGAAGAGTTTCTCAAAGTTAGTAATTAATAAGAATCTTCAATGTGTTAAATCCAACGATCATAAAATTTTCGGTGATATATTTAAAACAATTAAAAATTCTATTATATAAAGTAAAATTTCAAAGTTACTCATTAACAGGATGATTCCACGTGTCAAAATCCAACTATCAGAAATTTTTCTATATTTTATTTATTTTTTTAAAAATAGATAAAATAAATCTTTAAATAGATTTTTTCAATAATTTAGCTTATCCTAATCTAAAATGAATTCCTAACTTGTTAGGTACCTAAAACTAAGTCTTAATCTAAAAGGAAATCGGAAATATTAATTGTTAAAAAAATAATTCTAACAAAAAATAATTTTCTTGACAAATCTTATTATATAAAGAAAAAACTACATTAAAAATCTTATTATAAAAACAAGGGTTTCTCAAAGTTAGTAATTAATAAGATTCTTCCACGTGTCAAATCCAACGATCATAAAATTTTTCGTGATAGATTTAAAACAATTAAAAATCCTATTATATAAAGTAAAATTTCAAAGTTACTCATTAACAGGATGATTCCACGTGTCAAGATCCAACGATCAAAATTTTTTATGTATTTTATTTATTTTTTTAAAAATAGATAAAATAGATCTTTAAATATATTTTTTCAATAATTTAGCTTGTCAATCTAAAAAGAATTCCTAACTGGTTAGGTACCTAAAACTAAATCTTAATCTAAAAAGAAATCGAAAATGTTAATTTTTAACAAAATAATTCTAACAAAAAATATTTTTCATTACAAATCTTATTATATAAAGAAAAAACTATATCATAAACTAATAATTGTTAAAAAAAAAGTAATTCTAGCCAAAATTAATTTTCAACTCTAATCTTATTATATAAAGAAAAAATATTATATTAAAAATTTATTTATAAAAACAAATATATATATATATATATGATATTTTGAACAATATCTATCTATTTCGTAATCCAATAAGATATATATATCTGATCATAATCCTAATAGAAGATAATTATCTAAATATCTCCTAAATATGTTATGATATACATAATCCTAATCTAAAAGAGATTTTGTATACGTAATCATAATCTAAAAGGGATTTTGTATACATAATCATAATCTAAAAGAGAATTGTTAATATCAGTTGTTATATATACATAAACACATAGACAATTTTTTCAATACTCTCCAATTTTTCAAACTTTCTATAATTTAATTTTTTTCTCTTTCGTTTACATCCAACACGATCAAGGCAAACAAACAACAATGGTAAACATTTTAAATTGAATGTATTATAATTTTATTTTACTATTATTAGCATGAGATCTCATCATTATGTTATACAAAGTTGTGTTTCAAAAGTTATTAATCTTAGTTTTCTTGCGCTTAAAAAGTTTATTTTCAAATTTTGGTCTTTATAATATCCTCGTTTTTCGAATCATAAAGTAGACACACTTGTCTGATGTGCAAGAAACCATTCTTTATATAATAAGATTTACTTTTTATTTTTTAATAAATCATCAAAAAATTTATGATCATTAGATTTGACACGTGGAAGAATCCAATTAATTAGTAACTTTGAAAACCTTTACTTTATATAATAAGATATGACATGTTGAGTGCTGACTAATCTCTATATAAAAGATTATCTATATAACATATTTATTTTATAAGTAAGATATTTGTAATTATTTTATTGAATTTTGTTTTCTTTTTAGAATATTAACAACATTATTATTTTTAGATTATGATATAGTTAATTATTTACTATTCTTTTTTATGTTAAGATTCGGTTCCTTTATATAGTAAGATTTCAAATAGATATATATATATATATATATTGTGTCATAGTTATGATTATCTTTTTAAAAAAAAATATTTTTAAATATATCACCAAAATTTTTATGATCGTTCGATTTGACACGTGGAAGAATCATGTTAAATACTTACTTTGAGAAACCCTTCTTTATATAATAAGATTCAATTTCTTCATATAATAGGATTTCAAATAGATATAAATATTTTGTCATATAGTTATGATTATCTTTTTAAAAATTGTTTTAAATATATCACCAAAAATTTTATGATCGTTGGATTTAACACGTAGAAAAATCCTGTTAATTACTAACTTTAAAAAACCCTTCTTTATATAATGAAATGTAATATGTTTATACTATTTTTATTTTATTTTGATCATCGTTTACAAACAATATGTTTATTTTACTATTAATATACTTCAATTGAAAAACATTGTTTGAACGTTTGGAAATATACGGACGTTTGGAAATGATGTTTAAGAAAATCTTTTAAATGTATATATAAATATTTGAAGAGTTGCTTCAAAATAAACTTATCTTTTTGTTCTTGAAAACGAGTGTTATTTGTTTTTTGTTTTTGAAAACGAGTGTTATTTGTTTTAGAAAAATTTATGGACTTTTATCTAACTATATTATTTAATCCATATATTATTTATCAACTTTAATTTTCAAACGACTTTGACTACAATTTCTTTTGTAAACTATTCGCTCTACTGCTCGTTTTTCAAACGATATTCATTTATATCTCTATTTTTTACCAACCTTCTTGTTCAAATGATCAATGTCATGTTTTAGAGGTGTGTTGATACTTGAAAATATCGTAATATAGAGGATGTAGTTAGCTTTGATTTTAGTTCACATCCTTTTGTTAGTGTCCAAATCAAAGCAAGACGACAAGAAAAAGACGAGTAGAATTAAATGGTTCACTTGCAAGACAGATGAGTTGTTCAACTTTGCTCCACTTCCTTTTTTCGTCGTTACCTTTTTGTTTCAGTTCAAGTTTGTGAATGTCAATGCATTTTCATCCACCGAGAGAGATTAAAAAAAAAAAAGAGAAGTATAAAATTGACTAGTCAAATGGAAACGTAGGTGTAATGTTTTACTCTATTGCCAGTTGTAAATATCAAAATGCATTGATGAGAAAGATAGTCACATTTCATGTTTGTAGAGAGAATCATGAAATCCAAACACATATCACTTATTGATTTGGTTCGTTATTGTAAATGCAGTTTGAACAATAAAAGCTATAAAGGACATGTTGGTTGGTAGATCATGACTATATCAATGTGTAAAAATTAGATGATGGAGTTCAAAGCTTATTTCCTACTTTTGTATAGTTGATAAATCATTCACGGATTCTCTGCATTGCTCCTTAGCTTTGGCTTTTTTTTTTCCTTTTCACACTTCACCAAATTAGAAATATTTAATCACAAAAATTCAATGTACCTCTTAATCAAATTTATTTTACAATTAGCTCGACAAACTCCTAACAATATTAAGTAGAATAAACACGATTTTATAAAATCAAACTCTAGTAAAAATATAACATTTCAGTTAAAAAATAACGAAAATGAACATTTAACAATTCGACCAAAAATACTTTAATGAAACTTTTATTTCTATATGAAGTCCACATTTATTATTCTCTTACTGAATAATTTTAGATTTTGCAATCCATCCAATACTAATATCGGCCATCTCTTTGGGAGTTTAAAGTCTAATATATACATATATGTTGCTTTAAATTATCATAAATAAGATTTATGGAGTATAAGATTTATGTATTCACGCAAGTGGCCTTTAGTATAGTGAAATATAGTAATTCTACTAAAGCTAAACGCACTTGCATGTCAATAAATCGAATCTTAGAACTTACTTAATGAATCGACCGATTATGGCTTAATGTTGAAAAAAAAAAAGATTCATGTACTCACCAAACTCTATTATTTCTATTTAATGAAGTAATGAATGCTTATTTAACAGAAAAAAAAAAAAGACAAATCTAAAATTAAGATTTGTGATATTGCTTTTCATCATCCAAATTTTGTGGATAAGTCTTTGAAATTATACAAATCCAATGAGTTCATCATAATTATCATCCCATGTGTAGTGACATCAATTGAATTGTCACGTGCTTGTCGGTCACTTGAACCAAAGGCAAATTACACTCATCAAAATGGGCTTTTCTGCTAGTGGGTTTTAATATGGGCCTAATATAACTTTTATGGGCTTTTAGAAACAAACAAAGCTAAAATGAAATATAACCTTGACCTGTAATGGGCTTTTTAATACAAACGAATCTAAAAATAAAAATAATCATGACGTGGCGGTGGAACCCACAGAAGATCTACATCTGAAAGACTCATTGCTTGTGTTTGAGTTCGATGTTCAGTTCTGATCCTCAAAAACCATACAATCTAGATAAGAGGATAAGGACACGTGTCAATCATCTAAGACATTTTCTCCAATTACTATCACACAAAACTCTTCACATTCTAACACCTGTTTCCGAGTTCCGACAATGGCTTCAGCTTCTGCTTCAGCGACAGTTACTCTTCTCAAACCATCACATAAACCAATCATCACCGCCTCTGTATCTCCGCCTCTTCCTCCTCCACGTCGCCACCACTTCCTCCGCCGTGATTTCCTCTCGTTAGCAGCCACATCAACGGTTTTAACACAATCAATCTCTTTTCTTACTCCATCACCAGCTTCTGCAGCTGAAGATGAAGAGTATATTAAAGATACATCAGAAGTGATCAGTAAAGTTAGGAGTACACTTTCAATGGCGAAAACAGATCCAAATGTGGCTGATGCTGTTGCAGAGCTTAGAGCAGCATCGAATTCATGGGTTGCTAAGTATCGGAAAGAGAAAGCTTTGCTCGGAAAAGCTTCGTTTCGAGATATTTACTCGGCGTTGAATGCAGTTTCAGGTCATTATGTGAGTTTTGGTCCGACTGCTCCACTTCCGGCGAAGAGGAAGGCGAGGATTCTAGAAGAAATGGAGACTGCTGAGAAAGCTCTTTCAAGAGGAAGATGAAATCAAAAGTGAGACTTAACAATTTCTTCTTCTAAATTTTCTTGTTAATGAGTTTTATTATCCTTAAAAATGCCAATCAAATTATATGAGAAGAGACACTTGAATTTGCTTGCTTGATTTCTTTTTGGTTCGTTTGTAAAATACACAATGTCGTTCATGATAATTACTTATTTATAATTTATTTGACGATTTATCTAGTAGTTTCCAATTCCATTTTCTAATCAAAATGTAGAAATTTGGTTAGTTTTGATATCAGTGTAAAATACATTTTAGTATAATTGTGTCATTGGAAAATCCCCAAAACTAAAAGTAGATTTTATTGCATTGAATGTGTAACGCCCTTATCTCTATGTTTATGGGTCTCATGTCCTCTTCTAGTCTAATAATAAGTAGATCATTTCTCGATTTGTTTGCCGTGTTTTGTTCTTATTTATACCGAACATGATTCTCGGTAAGTCACCCATTTTAAATTCGTTACTATTAAAAAACGATTAGTTTGTAGAATTATTTCAAGATGTTTGATCGAAAAGATAAGTACATTTATTTAACGATTAGATTGCCAAAACAACTTTTGAAGATCTTTAAGTTCTCTTCCTTCACTATTAGAGTATACCAAAATTCAGTTTTCGGTTTAGTATGGTTCAATGTTATTAATCAAGTCTGGTTTACTTCTCTGTTTGTTAGAAGAAGAAGGTCTTCTTCCTCGTCAAAGCACGAACTCTTTTTCTACTTTTCTTGGGGATGAAATCAATGAAATTTATTCTTAATCGATCTGATCATTTTCTCTAATATTCACAATCATATTTTCCAACAAAATAGCTAAAGAGCTAAGCAAAAACAAAAGAAAAGAAAAGAAAGGTTAAGAAGTAAAAAAACTCTTCTTGTTAAGGATCGATTCAAACGAAGTAACCGTAAGCAAGAAGGTAAAGAGAGAATCGAGACAAAAGACACAGAGATTTTTTACGTGGTTCGATCGTAACTGATCTACGTCCACGGCCACACTCGTTTGATTCACTACTCGGATCAAAAAGTTAGGGTTTACAATTACATTGGGATATATATATATAGAATGATAGAGATTTGGGCCACAAGGCCCATACATAACTGAAAGCCTAAAATCATAGAGATTTGGGAACAAAGGGTTTCTGGCAAATCAGTCTCCACAACTCAACACTTCTATCGCCTATTTATAAGCCCACGAAGTTAGTGGGTTTGGTAAGTTTAATTTTGAAGTAAGTGACCACAACTCCACAGACATACTAACATGTCACGGTGCAGGTCCACACGTGAAATACCGACATGGCTCGTATAATTAGTACAGTAAAAGTTAACATTTACAGTCTAGAGTCTAGACTCTAACTCAATGTCTTTGAGTGTTGTAACTTGTATCAATAGCTGTTTCATGTTTGACAATTTGTGAAATCTAACGTTATTAACAACTACACCTGTTCAGCGTGTAACTACAAGTCTACCATATTACTAACCTTACCAATACGTTAAATTAAATTAATTTTGCTTCTGCCTAATTTTATGTACTTTGTCAATAGTTAATTTATTATAATCTCTCTTGAGGGCAATATTGCTTCACAACACCGCGTGCAATACAATATTTTAATTACTATATACGAAAATTAATTGTTTCGTACCACATTTGTTAAATACTGAATAATTAAATTGGCATGGATTTGGATATGCTAATATTTTTTTTATAAATAGTAGGAGTCACCGAAGATTACAACAAAACCACGTGAAGAAAACTGTGGAAAATCGGTCAAACTTAATTAGATTTTCTATTTTTATGCTTTTTAATTTTTTTATCAAAAAAAAAAAAACTATAGCTTTTCTACTTGTATATTGCGGAGTTCTTTGATCATCTTTTGCAAACCAATAATCTCCAAGAGATTCCAATTGTAAAACTTAAGAAAAAAAAAAACAAAAACATTTGAGAGAATTTTGACAGATCAAAGAAGAACATTTGACGAATAGTCAAGAGTAAAGCAAGCTTTTTTTTTTTTTTTTCCCGTTTGTACCTGATTTCCCCGAGAAAAAAGGTTTTGACTTTCCCGGGAAAATCGCTTCACTTTTAATCAACAACCATCTGGATTTTGACTCTGCTCTTCTGTGTATTTTCTATTTCCTCCTGATTTTCTCTGGCTTTAAACTTTTTTTTTGGTTTTTTTTTTGGGTTCTTCTCGATTGATCTGTCTTCAATCAAAATCTCGACGCGTGGCTTCAATTATTTCTTAAGAGAATCACAGAAAAAAAAAATTAGAAAACAATATTCGATCTTACTTACTCATTGTCTTCTCGATTATAATCGTTTTCTCCATACATTCTCTTAAATAGCTTTATTGGTTTTGCTTGTCCCTTAAACTCAGCCTTCATAACGTTCAAGCTCAGAAATCAGAATACTCGCTTACGTTGCGTGTCTCTCTCTTTTAAATTCCCATCTCTCTTCTTCTACTAACGAAGAAGAAACCCATTAATCATGGTGAATGGTAAAGGATCAATGGATTTATCGAACCTTGATCGATTTCTTAATTGTACAACACCTTTAATGCCACCACAATCTCTCCCTAAGGTTTGGAAAATGTTTTGTTTTGTTTAATCTCTTTTGATTTTTCATAATGTTGATTATTGATGGTGTTGATTGGAATTTTTGTAGGAGGAGATTAGAACCCTAAATCGATTATGGCATCCATGGGAAAGAGAAAAAGTGGAGTTTTTTAGGTTGAGTGATTTGTGGGATTGTTATGATGAATGGAGTGCTTATGGAGCAAGCGTTCCTATTCATTTAACCAATGGAGAATCTCTTGTTCAATATTATGTTCCTTATCTCTCTGCAATCCAGATTTTCACCTCTCATTCCTCTTTGATCCGATTAAGGTTTGATCCCTTTGTCTTATTTGGGCAATGCTGGCTGAATCATTGTTACAGAATGAAATATGAATAAATTGTGGTTTCTAGTTTAGCATGTAAGGTTATGAAGGAATTGCATAATGTTTTATGTATGAGTTCTTAATGAATGGTTGTTCTTATGGGTTTGATTAGGGAAGAGTCTGAAGATGGGGAATGTGAAGGTAGAGATCCTTTTAGTGATTCAGGTAGTGATGAGAGTGTCTCTGAGGAAGGACTTGAGAATAACATGCCTTTGCATCCAAATGATCGGTTGGGTTTTCTTTATCTTCAATACTTTGAGAGATCAGCTCCTTATACTAGAGTTCCTCTCATGGATAAGGTAAAATGAAGAGTGCTCTCTGTTACTTGGCCTGATTCAATCGAATAAGTATCGAATATGAGCTAGATTGACACTTGAAATAACAACAGATGATGAATTGATTCCAGATCAATGAGCTGGCTCGAAGATACCCGGGAGTGATGTCATTGAGAAGCATAGATCTTTCTCCTGCAAGTTGGATGTCTGTAGCTTGGTATCCGATTTACCATATACCAATGGGAAGAACCATTAAGGATCTATCCACTTGTTTCCTCACTTACCATACTCTCTCTTCTTCATTTCAAGGTCCACATTCTCTCTTTCTCGCTTTCTACTATCCGTTAATATAACTCTGGTGTATTGGCTCGGGTTTAATGCTTCGTAGTATTACAGATATGGAACCAGAAGAAAACGGTGGGGACAAGGAGAGGATCCGGAAAGAAGGAGAAGATATAACTCTGCGTCCATTTGGGATGGCTACTTACAAGATGCAAGGCAATGTTTGGTTATCGCAGGATCATGATGATCAAGAGAGATTGGCTTCACTTTATAGCGTTGCGGATTCATGGCTAAAACAGCTAAGAGTCCAACATCATGACTTTAACTACTTCTGCAGTATGTCAATGACTCCTCGTGGCTAAAACCTGGTCTGATGCCACTTGATGTTTGTGTTATCACCTAATAATGTCTAGTCCCTTGCTTTGTTTCAAAACGCAATGAAGCGATTTGCTTTGGCAGTGTTTTGGTTAGAATAGCGGTTTTGAGTCACCTATCTAACCTTTAAGAGAGAGACATTGTGGTATATAAAGTTTGTTGTTTGTTGGAAACAGAGTAATTGTTGTTGCTTGTTGAAACAGAGTTATAGTTTCTTGTAAGATTTAACATGAATGGGAACATATCTTTTGTGCCTCATTACCGTTACCAGACATAGTATTGTAACGAACTTATCTTCTAAACATGTTTCTCTTTTTATGGAACTAAGTATAATTAGATTATGTATTTTTAGTCTTTAGCTAAATTTGTTAAAGCAAAAAAATAGATACTTAACAACGTTGGATCTTAGACATCTTTTGGAAACGAGCAGTTGAAGATATAATAAACAAACATAATATTGTAGCAGTTGAGTATAATAAGATAAAAATGAGTAATTTTTTCTCATACAATAGTTTTCAAACACTTATAAAAACACTATTCAAATGTTCATAAATAAATTGAAATGATTATTTGAAATATCGTTATTAAATGTTTGATTTAACCGTTGATTTCAAACAAAATATTTGATTCGCATTAGTGTAGATATTGTTGCTAATTACCTTTGGGATGTTGTAATTCCAACAATAATTATTTTATTTTATTTTGGTTACAAATTATATTTATTAATTATAAATTAGACAGCTGAATTGCTTACCGTCAGTGGTTAAAATGATTTAACTAATGATTTGGTATCATGATTCGATTTCTATCCACTATATTATAGTAATTAAAAAATGATTTTAAAGATATGTTTTAGGTTATAGATCGATTTTTGTCGATTTAATGTTTTAAAAAAAAATCATAAATTACACAAGTTGGTATGAATAAATATTGGGACCTAGTATGACAAAAAAAGTCAGATATATGATGGGAAAAAAATGATTTGGAGATTTGACTTTTATGGACCTTCATGTTTTTCTTGGTTTCTCCACCGAACTTTGTAAAGATACACCAAACTTTATAAGAAAACAGATCGAAACTGTTGAGAGAAATAAAGTTTTGGATTGATGAAAGGCTTCATTTGCATGATTTATGGAAATTAACATGTAACAATAATTAAATAAATGTTATAAATGGAAGAAATAGATAAGTTGAATGAAAAAGAGAATCGCAAGAATGTTGTGATAAGGCATCTGATACTTGACTTTAGGGTACAAAAAAAGTGAACCTTTTGTTTCGTCATCTTTAATGGATAAGATCAACTATATATCCACTTTACCAACTCAAATGCAGACGTGTGAAGCTTAAGATGTCCAAAAGGTGTTTAGTTTTATATTTCTTCTAAAGATTTTTGGAATCTGTTTGATACCGAAACTTAACAATATGAATCTAGATTAATACTTGATTAGAGAAACTAATATTTTGATGAGAAGAGAAGTAATTTTATTGATACTGAACTGATGAATATTTTTTAAAATATAGCTATTAGTCTAAATTTACGTTTTCTGAGTTTTTTTTTTCTATTCTCGAGTTTTTTCTTTTTTAATGGTTCGATTTTACAATTTTTTAGTTCGAGATTTTCTCTAAGAGTTTTTTCATGATTTCGTTCATGCTCATACAAACAAATGTCATATGTCTTGTTTTCGAAAATCTGATTCTCTTATTTGTTTAGGCTTTAATTCTTATTCATTTGGGTTTATTTAATGTTATATAGATTTAATGTCAATAGAACCAATGATAAACAAAAAAGGTTTTTTTAACAACAATTGGATCGATAAGGGTCGATCCATAGCGTAAATCAACATTTACAATTCTTATTTAATCTACCAACTGTATAAAGACTTTATCAAAAAAAAATTATGTAGAAGAAAGAAATCAAATTATTCATAGAAGAACTCGGAAAAAAAATTTATATCAGTGAATGTCATGATGTCATATTAAATCAAACACAAACCACTCACTTCACATCTGAAAAGATCCGACAAACATTTCTATTATTGATATCGTAGTAACAGTAATTAGAGAGACAAAAGAGTTGATTTTTGTAAATACAAAAGTAAAAGATTCCATTTTCCACTTCATAATTTTCCACAGAATCCATCATCATCATCATCAACAGTGGCGGAGATATAGCTAAAAGACGGATGTAAATTGACACCATGACATTTTTGAAAACATTACTTATTTTAATTTTTGATATCAAATTGACCTCCATAAAATAAAATTTTGATCCCTATGAAATATATAATTAACTCTGATACTCAAAATATATGTAAAATTAAAGTATTCAAGTATACAATAAAAATTAGTCATCATTCATGACATTAAATCTAATTAACTATACTTTGTGTTCTTTTGCTGTTTTTTTTTTTCCTTTAAATCAAAATTCACAGCAAATTTCTAAGGCAAACTAAAAAATTTTGTTTGTTTACACTAATTTACTTTGAATCAGAATTTTTACTAGTCAATTTTTACATATGTTTGCCATAAGAATTTTTTTTCTTTTTAAGAATTAGATTGATAAGCTCAAATTCATTCCCGTAAACCTTTTTTAATATGTGTTTCAAAAAAAATTCTTTTTAATCTTCCACCTATTGTGAGGAATGGTCAAGCTCTTAATACCATGACAATTAGATGGATCATCGATCTAACTGAAAAGAGCTCGACAATTTAACATAAGATATTATCAACTGCTTTTTGGAAAAAATAAGACCAAATAAAATAGTAAGCAAATTAAAACATTAAAAAATGGTAAAAGTTTCTGAAATTACAAGTGAACATAGTATATATTTATAACAACATATTTTAGATTAAATTATAAAATATTTTGACACCCATAAATTTTTTTTTGGCTCCGCTACTGATCATCAACAATTGTTACCAAACAAGAATACATAAGGTCATGATTCATTCAATTTTTATATTCTTTTCTTTTGGGATTCTTTGGTTTTTTTCGTTCATATTCAATTCATGTACAACATTAAAAAAAAACTAGAAAAAAAAAAACTATTGGAACAAGAGATTATAAGCAGGAAGATCTTGAATACGATGAATATCATCCAATGAAAGCTCTCTCTCTAGCTGATTTCGAGTTGCCTGTAATACTTCCTGATACATATACATACACATTTATTATTATTAGAGCATAATTAATTAATCATAATTTTGTTAATCAAATGAGATTTGGATTAGATCACATACATTGAAGTCCATGTAAGAAGCATGCATTGCAAGCCATTGAGCATCCATCATTGCAAAAGCTATACAATATAATACATCGAATGCCTTCTCGTCTTCTGTTATTGTTACCACATAGTTTGTGAGATTATTATACAATTACATTATAAATCGATTTTTATTTAATTTCGGAAAAACATGTTAGTATTATTTACTTTCTAAGAGTTTGAGAAAATTTGTCCCTGGAAGACATTTTGGCTTTGCTGCATACAAACAAAACACAACTTTCTCATGAGTTTTTTCTACATCAAAAATGTAGGAAATAAATCTACTAGTATTTAATAACAAAAACATATAAAAATATGCATCATAAATCATCATTAGATGTTCATAATATTAAGAAACTTACGAGTATTTTGTAAATCGAGCATTTGGATCAACATGAAGGTGATGTTGATTCCGGCCACAGCAAATGGATATTCCCACTTTGCTCGGTCACCTTTTTGTTTGAACAATAACCTCCGAAAGCAAACCTTCACATTTTAAAAAAATTTATTAAACACAATTAGGTTTAGTAAAATATTTCCAAAAAATATGATTACAAAACAACTCTATACTATATAAGATATATAAGAAATACAAGCACAATATAATCTCACAACCTAATATGTATTTAGGGTTTAACAAGAATATTCTATATATATGTTTGTAATGTCTATTTATGAGTAACTTTGGCTGCAACAAAGCAATCTCTCCTTTCTCATTTATAAAAAAGAGATTACTCATATAAATGAGAAAGGGGATAAGGCCAAAGTTACTTATAAATCGACATTAAACAAACATATATATAGATCATTTTTGCTAAACCCTAAATACATATGGGCTTGTGAAATCATGTTGGGTTTGTATCTCTTACATACTCAAACTCATGAACATGTTTATGTCTAGTAATATTTACCGGATAAGTTCTTGCTGAGAATAGTAAATTCTCTAGAGCAATAAATCCACAACCCCTACACACAAAAATCAAGTTTAAGTATATTGTCTTGATGTGAATAATATTGCAATATATAAAATAAGTGTAATAGAAAAAATGAAACCTGAAATCAGTAGATGGATTGGGACCTTGCCAACCCATTTCTTTCCATTGTTCTGTAACTAAACTTGTCAGATTTACATTCGGAAACGCCACACTCCACAATGCTTTCAGTGATTCCTGTCATAATTATTACACAAACTGTTTATAGTTTATGTTGTTCAATTACCATTGTTAAGCATGCATCTTTTTGATACTTACTTGATGATCAGGACGTGTCTCATCAAAATGTACAACTATACGATCTTGCAGCTTTTGAAGTCTTTCCTCCTGCGTATGAATTATCCAACCAATGTTACAAACTATTTCTAATGTTTTATAATTTATGAATACATATTTTATTAGAAATCATGAGTTTTCAACTTAAACTAATTGAAAATGAGTGGAGTGACTCATATACAATGTGTGATATTCTAACACACACATACACATCTCCTCAGGACTGGACATCTGAAGCGTGAATTTAGTGGGACTAGACATCTACCATCGGAATAGGCCTAGACTATAATACCATATTATAAATCAAGAACTTTTAACTCAAACTCAATTGATGATGAATAGAATGGTTTATAAACCTTTTCCCGTGTGGGATATTTAAAAGAGACTTGAGATATATGATGCTAACCTGAAGAGGTGATAAAGTATAGTCAATAGACTTATCATGACGTCTATTAGAGCGAGTAAAGAGACCTCCTATCCAAGCTCGTGTTCCAACCATAGCCGTGGCTACAACCACCGGTTCACTATATAAATAAACATTTATTTACAAATGAGATTATTTTATATAGATCTTTGTGATCTCTATCATTATATATACTCACTAAAAGATGTATTTAGGCAGTTGAGCTATTACGTTAGCGGAACTATTTGACCGCTTCCTTCTCGGCTCTTTGTTGCCTTTTTCTCTCCTTTTCCACGCTTCATCCTCCTCTACCTGCAACATTAGAAATGACACTCAAAGATCAGAGATGTTGATTCAAAATTGATGATACAAACTCAAATATCTAAGATGATTACTTGAAGAAGAGAAGAACAAAAAGGAAAGTACTTCTTGAACTTCATCAAATATTCAATGAAAAATTAAACTAATGAGATCTTTTAAACTAAAAAGAACATTATTTATCATAAAAGCATGTGAAAAGAAACAAATAATTACCCAAAATTATTTTATTATCAAAAAAATCTTGAAGGTAAAAACCTAATTGATGGAAGTTGGATGGTAAAAAGTAGGCTTCGATTTGTCGAAAGATGATTGATAAAAGAAAGAAAAAACAATAGAAGGAAGATTTAAAGAGAGTTAAAGTTGGTCACATATAAGTTTTAGTGTATTTTTTGGTTGCATACAGGTCAGAATTAGAATTATTATCTTAATTATTTCACATGTCGTTAAACTAGACAGAATCGTTGGTTGTTATATGTTAATTTGTAAGTTTTTCTTCTTCCTTAATGAGTTAATTTAGAAAATAAAAAGAAGTTTTAACAATCAAAAGCTTAAGTAAATGATTGTATATTCCTTCAAATATTTAACAACAATTCATCATTATTTACATTTCCAATCAACAAAAAAAACTGTCTCTAGAAGTTGTAACTAACATACTACCGCAATTAAAGGCTACACTTTTTCTTTTCATTATTACAATGCAATTCACCTTCAAAACACACAATTTGCAATCAAACAATGATGGGTTTCAGGAGCTAATCTATGTGATTAGTTATAAGGATAAGGAAGGGACAAAAGTGAACCTGTTATGTACATAGGATTAGGACAATGGAGGAGGAGATGGTCTGAAAACGGTGTCGACGAAGGAGGAGGAAGAGGTAAGAGAAATTGAAGAGAAAAAAATAAAAAACTAGAGGCAAAAATGAAATTCCTCATTGGAATTTTGCAACTTTTACAAATTACAAAAGATGAAGAATAGAGGTGTGATCCAAAACTGTACTTTTTTCTCTTTTGTCTCTCTCCAATCTCTTCAATGACCGTTAAGTTCCCGCTTTATTCTCTCTTCCACCAAATTATTCTTAGCACAATTTGGACGGTCCAGATTATCCGATCACTAAAGTCGTTGATCTATTACTCAAGCCCATTACATGGCCCAATATATGAGGAACAGAGAGATTCAGAGAACGAATCTGAATAAAATGACCATAAATTGTACGGAAATTTTGGAAATTTTGGAAATGGTGGTTATACATAAATTTAGGCTATGAAAGACTGTAACTTTTTTTTTTTAGTTTTTAGATTTAATTTTCTGCTTTTGAATTTCAGATTTTAGATTTCCATTTTGAGTTTAGTTTTTACATTTTGTCTTTAAAAAAAAAAAAATTGAATGATGAAATATAACGTAAAAACTATTTTAAGCTTTTGAAAGACTATTTTTACAAAATTGCTAAAAAGTAGTTTTTTCAAAAACAAAAACTAATTCTAAAACTACTACCCCTCAAGTCATAGTTTCTTATTTGATATATATATATATATATATATATTAATATGATATGATTGGAAATTTTGTATTGAAACTTGATAAAATTTTCTTGAATGAGGAAACTGACTACGGTAGTTAATGAGTAGTTGTAACTGAACAAAGGAGATATTCTGTCGCCTCTGCTTAAAATCTTGACATTTAATCTTTGCTTAAAAAAACTTGTGGAGATCTAAAGAGGTTTTCTTTTATTTTTTTCATCATTTAATTTCCAGATTGAAGACAAATATATGATTCATTTAATTTCCAGATTAAAGACAAATATATGATTCATGTTTTATAAACGTTAATCCACTTAGTGATATGAATTTCTATATTATTAAGACATATAATAGTTGGGAACAAAAAACACAATTTCTTCTAAATTTTAGTAATTTGACACCATTTTAAGATAAATAATAATGATAATGATATGTGAACATATACATTGTCATATTATAAAATGTACATATACATTGTCACATTAGCAATAAGTTGTTAAAAATAGAAGTAAAAAATAAACAAAAGTAGAGGTGGAAGTGGTGGAAGTTCAAGATCGAAAAGAAAGCCTAAGGATATTGACATGGTCAATGAAACTTGTGCTACACGGACTACTATTTTTGCGCGTAAGAATGAGTTGGTGGAGCAGATGATAGAGCATGGGCGTAGAGATCTTGAATGGGTTACCTGGAGTTAGAATGTGGACACCGTTCTAGCGTGCGTCACTTGATCTTTTCACATCCGATTCAGCAGTAAACCGACAGGGTTTCATAGCATTTACTACTCTAGAGAACCAGATTAAGTATCTAGAGCATAAGACATGGATTAAGCTTGATGATTGCTAGATTAGTGGCTTTGGTGTTATGTCCATAGTCTCTTTGGTTTTAGAAATCTTGTTTGACTCTGTCTCAGTTTAGTCTATATAAGATATAGAAGAGATACAAGCACAATATAATCTCACAACCTAATATGTATTTAGGGTTTAACAAGAATGTTCTATATTTATGTTTGTAATGTCCATTTATGAGTAACTTTGGCTGCAACAAAGCAATCATTTATAAAAAAGAGATTACTCATATAAATGAGAAAGGGGATGAGACTACTTTGTTGCAGCCAAAGTTACTTATAAATCGACATTAAACAAACATATATATATATATCATTTTTGCTAAACCCTAAATACATATGGGCTTGTGAGATCATGTTGGGTTTGTATCTCTTACATACTCAAACTCATAAACATGTTTCTGTCTAGTAATATTTACCGAATAAGTTCTTGCTGAGAATAGTAAATTCTCTAGATCAATAAATCCACAACCCCTACACACAAAAATCAAGTTTAAGTATATTGTCTTGATGTGAATAATATTGCAATATATAAAATAAGTGTAATAGAAAAAATGAAACCTGAAATCAGTAGATGGATTGGGACCTTGCCAACCCATTTCTTTCCATTGTTCTGTAACTAAACCTGTCAGTTTTACATTCGGAAACGCCACACTCCACAATGCTTTCAGTGATTCCTGTCATAATTATTACACAAACTGTTCATAGTTTATCTTGTTCAATTACCATTGTTAAGCATACATCTTTTTGATACTTACTTGATGATCATATTTTTGATCTGATTGGTTGAGTTTGAGTACACGTGGCACTAACTCAATACTATCTTATCTTTTGTCTCAACCTCATCTTATTGTCGAAGATACTGAAGAAACTCTAGTAGCTTCAATTCTGTATAGTAGTACAACAATGGCTCTTCAAGCTGCTTATTCTCTTCTTCCCTCAACTATTTCAATCCAAAAAGAGGTATGTTTCCCTAATTACTAATGAGATCTTTTATAGTTTTCGATCAATTGCAATATCACAATGTTATGTTGATTTTGCAGGGCAAATTCAATGCTTCTTTGAAGGAGACGACATTAACTGGTTTTTCGTTTTCTAACAATCTTAGAACCGAAAAGATCTCTACCCACTTAACTTGCAAGGTACCAATCAATCACTCTATACAATGTTTAATTCTCAAACCTATGTAAGAGTTAGAATTGTTCATGAGGTTTTGCTCTGCTTCGTTGCAGGAGCAAAGAAGGCAAAAACCACGGTTTTGTACCGGTATTTTTGCACAAACAGTTACAGCTACTCCACCAGCGAACGAAGCATCTCCAGAGCAAAAGAAGACTGAGAGAAAAGGGACTGCAGTAATCACAGGAGCTTCGTCTGGTTTAGGTTTAGCAACAGCTAAGGCTTTAGCAGATACTGGAAAATGGCATGTGATCATGGCTTGTAGAAACTTTCTCAAAGCTGAGAGAGCAGCGAGAGCTGTTGGAATGTCAAAGGAGGATTACACAGTGATGCATCTTGATCTTGCTTCACTTGAAAGTGTGAAGCAATTCGTTGAAAATTTCAAAAGAACAGAACAACCACTTGATGTTCTTGTCTGCAATGCTGCAGTTTATCAACCAACTGCTAAAGAACCTTCGTTTACAGCTGAAGGATTTGAGCTTAGCGTTGGAACAAACCATCTTGGACATTTTCTACTTTCGAGATTGTTACTTGATGACCTGAAAAAATCGGATTATCCATCAAAACGTATGATCATTGTAGGATCAATAACAGGTAAGTACTCGAAAAAGAGAGTCAATATGCACCAAATGATTCCTTGTTTCAGACAATGAATGTTCTTCTCTGAATTATTGCAGGAAACACAAACACTTTGGCTGGGAATGTGCCACCAAAAGCAAACCTTGGAGACCTAAGAGGCTTAGCATCAGGATTAAATGGAATTAACAGTTCTATGATAGATGGAGGAGACTTTGATGGAGCTAAGGCTTACAAAGACAGCAAAGTCTGCAATATGTTGACAATGCAAGAGCTTCATAGACGTTATCATGAGGAAACAGGAGTCACATTTGCTTCTCTTTACCCTGGTTGTATTGCTACAACTGGATTATTCAGAGAACACATACCGCTGTTTCGGCTTCTTTTTCCACCATTTCAAAAGTATATCACCAAAGGTTATGTATCTGAAGAGGAAGCTGGGAAAAGATTAGCACAGGTCAGTTTCAATCTTTGTAGTGTTAAGTATATAAAAGCTGTAAATCAGATTGTTAAGTGATACTGTGGCTGTGGTTTGTGTAGGTTGTGAGTGACCCTAGTCTTGGAAAGTCAGGTGTGTATTGGAGCTGGAACAATAACTCTTCTTCGTTTGAGAATCAACTCTCAAAAGAAGCTAGTGATGCAGAGAAGGCAAAGAAACTGTGGGAAGTTAGCGAGAAGCTTGTTGGTTTAGCTTAAATTGAAGATCTAGACATGAAAATGCATTTAGATTACGATGTTTTGTGATGTGTACTATAATTATCAATTGGAAAATATACTAAAAGTGAAGTTTTGCAGAGTTATAAATAGTCGAATGTGAATCTGCAGACACTTGCAATTATATTGAAGATTCGTAAGTTGTTCTAAGAGTTTTAGTTCCTTTCCTCAGTTACGGCACCGTTTTGCATAGTTATTAACAAATAAGTCAACTTGTTTTTTAATACGGCCCATATATAATAATGGGCTCGCTAATATGATTCGTAGAACACTGTAAATGGGCTTAGATTTAAAAATTGAAGAAGGGTCCAATGGGCTCAAAATAAATCTTCAAAAATAATTAATGCGGTGAGCGTGGATCGAACACGCGACCTTCAGATCTTCAGTCTGACGCTCTCCCAACTGAGCTATCCCCGCACGAGACTATTATACAAATTAAAACTCTTATGGAATTGGTTTGGTTTGGTTAGGTTTGGTTTGGCTTGAAGTGCAGATCTAAGATATGCAATTGCATATTTAGATTACGATGTTTTGTAAATGTACCATAATTATCCGGTGACAATATAACTCGAACTTGAATCTGCAGACACTTAATTGGATTGAAGATTCTTAAGTTGCTCCCATAGTTTTAGGCTTAATTAAATCTTCCATCAATCAATTTGTAATCAACGGAATTCCGATAAGTAATAAACCTGAGCCCAGTAGCCCCACGACCCAACCCGCAAAATAGTTCGCCGGAAGCCTCGAATTGATGAAATTGAGTCGGGGACATGAAATTGTTACTGTAGAGAAATGGTCAACGAATTGAATTCAACCGATCTTAAGGGTGAAAGAAAAAGCATCCCTCTTTGAGATTTTCGCGATGATCGGAATATACAAAACGGTTAAATCACCGGCAAGAACGGAGATTGTCGTGGATCGGATCCCTTCAAAGTTCCTTTCATCAATACGTCATCGTTTCGTACGTCATTAAAAATACGAACTGTAAATGGGCTTAGAAGGGTCCAATGGGCTCAGAATAAATAAAATATATATAATGCGGTGAGCGTGGATCGAACACGCGACCTTCAGATCTTCAGTCTGACGCTCTCCCAACTGAGCTATCCCCGCACGTGTCTAATATTCAATATACATGTTTATGACACAAAATTGTAAGACAATAGCTTACTCTTTTACCTGCAGATCATCAGAATGATTGTTACGAGTTTCATTTCTTGTAAACTACAATCCAATAAATATATATTGATGTAAAGAGGTACTGATGAGTGTGTACAAGGCAATTCATTCACTAGCCAACCAGACAAGATTCTAAAAAACATTCTATAAACCAATGAGTCTTAATTGGCTAGATGGATTCATCAAAATCTAGGTACATTCTGTAAGCATCTCTATCCACCGAGTAGTAGCTTTTCACCAAGCAGTCTACATGAAACCCAAGCTTTTTGTACAAATTCACCGCAGCAATTCTCGTCGGGTCAACATGAAGTGAAACCCGGTGTATCTTTCTGCTTCTGCACTTGTCAATAGCTGTTCTCAGTAATGCTTCTCCATGGCCTTGTTTCCTGCAATTCTCCTTCACTACATACATAATTCAAAACAACAGAACAAAGTAAATTTGAGATGGATTCATCCTGATATTATAGTTCTCGACTTGTCTGAAAAGAAGCATTTCCTTATGTGGTCATGGCTTTTTGGCTAATTTCATTAATCTATAGTCATGCCAGAACAAAACTAGAAACAATGTAAAAAGTGAATTCTAGTTAAAAATTCTATCAAAAACGCTCTAATTACCAGAATCAAAGGTGTTTCACAAATTTTTTATATCACTGCGTAATATCGTCGAACAGTTGGTGGGCGTCAGTCTATTACCTGCGAGTTTGGTGATTGAAGCGGAAAGTGAAGATGGCCAAGAATACATCACATAGCCTAATGTTTCTCCATCGGCGTCCACGTATAGCAAACCAGCGTTTTTCTTACGTAGCTCTACGTCGAAAGTTTGAGCGAGAGATTCATGTTTAGGAAACGTTTTCTTCTCTAGCTTCACGATATCTTCCACAACTTTGGCATAATTGTTCGACCCTCTAATCAGCTCCACTACAACTCCTTTCTCCATTGTAGAAAGATTCGATTTTTTGAATGTTTAGGAAAAGGTTTCACCTGTGACGATGATGACTTTATAAAGTATTTGAAATTGCGAAACGACCCACAAATTTGTTTTGTGACAAAAAAGACCAGAAGATCTGATTTCTGATTTATCATCACATTTAATTTCTGAAAATCTGAGACATATTAAACAAGACTAGATGAGCAGTAATGAGGAGTAGATAGGTAAATGTTCAGATTTCAGATACAGAGAGAGGAGAAATTTTTAACAGAGACTATTACTTCATTGCAACAATTTGTCGATGCTCGTTGCTAATGTGCCTTTAGGGACTGCACCGATGATTGTATCTTTCTTTTCACCTTTGACAAAGATCATGATGGTTGGGATGCTTCTAACACCATACACACTTGGGGTTGAAGGAGATTCATCAGTGTTTAGTTTGTAGAACTTGACCTTTCCTGCGTATTGTTGTGCTAGTTCGTTCACAATGGGATCAATCATTTTGCAAGGTCCACACCATGGTGCCCAAAAGTCCACAAAAACAGGCTCATCAGCCTTGAGAACTAGTGACTCCCATGTTGAATCATTGACCACTGGAACTGCATGGAAACATAGCAAAACCAACATAATTGGTCACAATGGATCCAAAATTATGAATGCGGGGATTAAAAGACAATGTTTACATAAGGCTAACTCATTTAAGCCACATGAAAAAAGTTCACCATAACAAGCACAGAAGTGGTTTATTGTTCACACTTATATGAAGAAAGAAACAGTTTACAAACATAAAAGAAAACGCATGAAGTATTGTGGTTTGATGTCATCAATCATAAAGCATAATGTTCATCTCACAAAACAAATCAGCCATTAAAGTCATACTAATAAACGATTTTATAAAAGCCTACTTGCCATTAAGAGATCAAAGTTCCACAGTCACATCTACTTGCATTTCATATAGTTTTCTATTTGGCCTAAGTATGAAACGTTTTAGCTAACCAAACAATCCATTTATTGCCACATCCAATAAATTCATATCTCATTTTCTATAGATTCGTCTACAATTGCAAACCTTCTGCAAAACAATACAAATGAAGCAGAGGTTAATCTTCCTATAGAAACCTCATTTAGAGTAGATATTTTCTTAAATATCTGCAATTCCAAAGAGACTTTTCTAGTTTTCTTCTAAGTTCACTACATTTCGAACTAATCATAAGCATTAACTAATGGAGCCAAAATTCACAAAGAGATTAACTAAGAAGTTCCACAAGCCAACTACTCACGAATCAAGCCAGACAATTCCAAAGATTCAAAGAAACAAAAGCAATATTGAGCATGAAGAGATAACAGAGATGAGAACATACTCCCTGTAGCAGTATCCTGAGCCTCACAGATAACACCTCGTTGTAATCGGGAAACCCTAGAATTCTTCGAGTCCAGTGTTACTGAAGATAGAGAAACACGAGTCCTTAATCCTCTCGATTCCGGTAAGACAGAGAACATCTGTCGAGTAGATAAGGAACTCGTCGGAGAAGATGCGATCCTCATCTCTGACCGGAGAGAAATCGGTGGACGGGAAGTACATGTGAAAGCAGCCATTGTAAGAGAGAAGCAAGCAAAACACGCGATAGATCCGATTCTCCTGAGTCCCCAAATGTATTGATATCCAGAAACAATTAGAAGAAGCAGACAAAAAAATTAAAAGGATGATATTGAGAATGTGGGGGAGATAAGACGAAGAATGATTTGGATGATCTTAAAATACGGTTAGAGCTAATATTATAATGTAACATAATTAAATTAATACGGTTTAAACACGAAACGCAATGGGTCTTAATTTCTTTTTTTTTTTTAAGCCAATAAAAATAAGAAATGATACAATTTCTTCCATAAAAATAAAAATTTACGCTTTCAATTCAACAACTACATATTATGTTAAGTTTCTAATATGTATATATTATGTTGAAGTAATATTCAATACGAAAATAGCCAATTGGAAAGCAATATATATGTTTTTAATCCTCCAATATATATATTACACTAGAATTACATTATAGTCATAGTGCTCTTTAATGAGAATTCAAAATCTCTATGATTAGATTATTACGCTTATGAACTTTGCCGGAAACTTATGAGAAAATTGGTCGTACTAAATAAATACGTTTTGCTTGAATTGTTAGATGATATTAGAAACAAAGTCTATAGGCACTGCAAAACCAATTATTTACCCACTTTGAACCTCTATAACTTTGACACCTATGTCCTTCCTCTAGCAAAAGTTTAGTCATGATGCTCATTATTTTTATTTATTATTTAAAATTATTTTGATTTTGACACATAATTACATTAGAATTACATTACAGTCATAGTGTTCATTAATGAGAATTCAAAAGCTCTATGATTAGGTTATTCCGCTTATGGGCTTTGTTGGAAACTTAGGAGAAAATTGGTCATAGTACATAATAAAATTGATTTTTGAAGTTTCAGTTACGAAGAACTTTTACGTATGTTTGATAGGAATATCTAGAAATTAATATATATATATTTTTTTTCTTTTGGCTCAATTTCTATTTGTAGACGAAGTCAATATCTAGACAGCTAGACTTCATATTACTTGATCTGTGACTTACATACTTTGGTTCCATCTTTTATTTAATCAATTCTGAATATCATTTCATTTATTTAATGGATAAGATTGTGCATTATGATGATGATCAAAGAGCTGTAATATCCTTCAATCAATACGCTTGAAGCTCTAAGCCCATTGGGCCTTAGCTTTAATAAAGCCTAAGCCCATTTAAATCTCCCGTTTTAGAAAGATTAATAAATTATTTCTCGATTGAAGAACCCAAGTGAATACGATGCGTTATATCGCCGGAGCATCCGCACTCGATTTCTCTCCGTCTCTACTGTTTCACTGCCGTCTCCGCCGTCGTAAACTCGGAGTATTTAGCCGGAGATTGGTTATGAATTCGCGTTCTAATTCAACGGAATTAGATGGTTCTGATGACGGAATCATTTCCGTAGAGGAGTGGCGAAGATGGGGTCCAGTGTCTCCGTTTCCTGCGGCGGTTAAACAGATTGTGGATGATATGAAGGTTCTGGAATGTAAATTGGATTCGCCTATAGAGTTTGGTGGAAATGGTGGCAAGTTACAGGTAAATGGTGATTACTATGATGATGCTGAAACTTAGTTGCTTGGTTCCTTTGAATCGTTTATGCTTAGTTTAGTAAATGCTTACATTGCTAACTTCTATAGATTGTTTATTGGATAACTAGGAAATGAGAGTCTCTGATTTTGTGATTTATGTTTAAACTAGTAAGCTAAGTTAGAGAGTTGATCTAGAAGCTATTTTGATTTGAGCTATGGTTACGAAGTTTTAGCTCTTGGAGTCTCACATTGTATCTTCTATTTAATAGTTCTATTTTTCTTGTGTAATGCCACTGGTTTCTTCCTCGTTAACATGATTGAGTTAATCTTTGGGCTCTTAGATGTTAGTGAAGTTATATTTCTCCTGCTTCTGTGCAACTATCACAGGGACCATTTGGTGCATACGAAGATAAGAAACATAGGGCTACATATGAAGCATTAGATGACCCAGAGAAAAAATTCCGGTTCTTTTCTGCTCGACAAATTGCTTGTCGGCTGCTTGGTAGTAGAGGTTATTTATGCCAGAAGGTACTTTATGTACTGTTTTTTAAATTGCCGTATTGTGTAGTGCTTTCATGAATAAGAACTCTGTTTTCTGAGTTATGACCTACTTTATTTATTTGCAGTGTTGGCTTGCTATGGAAGATTGCATGTGTTCATATGTTAAGCCATGTGGTTTATGGAAACAGATACGTTTTTGGCTGTATATGCATCCTAGGGTTAGTATTGCACCCACCATCTCGGCTATTTCAATTGGAATTGTACCCCAACTCCTGTGGATTGATATGCTGTTTAGCTGTTGGCAGGATTTTCTACGCCAGAACAACACAGGGAAGTTATTGTGGCAGATATTTGGCGTCCAGTCCGCTACACTCTGCATCTTTGGAATAGTTGAAGATGAAGAGATCATGTGGAATGAATTCAAGCGTGCAGGTGTTTGGTTCATCTACTCTTAGATTCCTGCAAATTCAGATGCATTTGTTTAATCTTTGAAAAAAGTCATACGATACCTGTATTGGTTTTGCTAAAAGCCTTGCCATTTCGTTCTGATGGAAGCTCAGGGAAAAGCCGAGTCCGTTGCCTCTATCCCAACCAGAGTTCAGAAGTAAATTTCTCGGTTGAAGATGCTTTCGCTAATTCGGCTTCAGAGAATCCTGGATCATCCATGGTAAAGACCACAATATTATGACTATAGGTTCTCTGTTCTTCTATTGTATGCTCTTTCCAAACAGAAAATTTCTTAGGTCTTTATAAACTCTACACTTTCTATTTCCCAGACAGATGAGGATAAAACTATGCATTTTATTCTGCTTGATGGTACATGGAACAATTCTGCTGCAATGCTCAAGCGTTTAAAGGTACAGTACAGGCATTGCGATTGACCATATCTCACATGGATTTCCATATATTTCCTTTTTCTAAAGGACTTTTGCTTAACACGAAAGACGCTTAAACTCTAATCTCATCTGTAGGATCATGCAAAGTTGGTATGGGGAGACGAAGATCTTCCTTGCATATCTCTAGCAACCGGTGCATCAGCAATGCACAAACTCCGGTGACAATAGTCTTAAATCTCTACTGAATTACTCCTGTTCTTATTCCAAATCTCTCTCTGCCATAAAAGTACTCTCCTTCCACATACAGGCCACAACCATCATGGGACCGGACTTGCACAGCTGCAGCAGCAATTGGACTCTTATCCGAGCTTAGCCTTCTCCCACAGTTAAGCAGCTATGGGTTAGACAAACAAGCTGATGCAGTGGAAGAAGCTTTGGTCCAACTACTGGACTCATTAACAGGACGTCGTTTAAGAATGGGCAGGTCCATAACTCGTAAAAGCAGAAACACCATCAGTATTAGCTAACAACAGAACCAGTCCAGACAGAAGTTTTGTAACCATGTTGAACTAGTTTATGTAATTGGGATTTTCATTTTCATGTATTAATTGAAAATGTCCATCGGAAATTAATTTATTAATGTTCATCTGATTCAAATTTTATTTTTGGTTTAAACAAATGTTGCGTGATCGGTAGAGACAGTTGAAGGAAACCCAACTAACCTATCAAACACTTTCAATGTCATATTCATTTTACTTTGGTTTATATATCGTGACTTTGCTTATTTACACTCTCTCTCTTTCCATAGTTAAACAAGTCTAAACTAATGGTGAAGTTAACACAGAGATTGGGCGGTTTAGTACTGCGATTTGCGGCGTTTTGTGCCGCTTTAGGAGCGGTTATCGCAATGGTTACAAGCCGTGAAAGATCTTCATTCTTTGTCCTCTCTTTAGTTGCTAAATATAGCGATTTGGTCGCGTTTAAGTAAGTTTCATTTAAATGGTTCTGTTTTTTGTATTGTAATGAATTAATGACATGTTATGTATTAATGTGTGTGTATATGGCAGGTACTTTGTGATCGCAAACGCGATTGTAAGCGTTTATAGCTTTCTCGTATTGTTTCTTCCAAAGGAGAGTTTATTGTGGAAGTTCGTAGTTGTGTTGGACTTGGTAATTAATTATACTCTCACTATATATACTTAGATTAATTACAGTTTAATTACTGTTAAGTATATACATCTAACTTATGTTTATTTTCGATAAATATGTGGTTTAAGATGGTGACGATGCTGTTGACCTCAAGCTTATCAGCAGCGGTTGCGGTTGCACAAGTGGGGAAGAGAGGAAACGCAAACGCAGGATGGTTACCAATATGCGGTCAAGTGCCGAAATTTTGCGATCAGATAACCGGAGCTTTAATTGCCGGTTTAGTCGCATTGGTTCTCTATGTCTTTTTGCTCATTTTCTCTATCCATTCTGTTGTCGATCCTTTTCTTCTTCGAAAATCTTGAATTAAATATAAGTTTTGAAGCTAAATATTTTCATCGAGACATATATATTTTTTTTTGTCGTCTAAATTTTATTAAAGGAACTTAATGGGCTTAAGTGATACATTTTATGAGTACAACATGGATATGACCTTTAGATAGAGAGATGCAAAAGGTCCACATATGAAATGTTCTAAATATGACATATATATAAATGTACATAAAATGTTGCATGACTGAAAATGATTAAATATTAAGTTGTTTGTGCGCAAGAGATTCTATCAATCAAGCATAGACTTGAATTGATGGAATCAATGGTTAGCAAACATGAAATCAAATTGAACGCACCTCCTACAGACTTACCTGAAACTAAATTCCACAAACAAATAATAAAGATCCTAATCATCATGGGATCCTACTATTTGAAGAGGATTTGTGTGAAGAACCAGAGTTTAAGGAACAATGTGAAGAACCTTGTCAGTTACTCGGACAAGAAATATTCAAATTTTTTTCAGACAATTGCTTGGAAGCCCATGGGTATATCTCATAAACATTTCGATACAGACACTGCCTCAACTGCTCTGATTAGGTTTGCTGGATTCTCCTTACTGGTTGTGGGAGTTTGCTATTACAGTTACTCCAATTATAAGAAACCAGCTGCATATAAAGAAGTCTTCTCAACAATGATGAGAAAAATTAGAGAGTAAGATAATGAATTCTGGCCATATCATATAGTTACAAATGTAATATTCAAATATTGATGAAACATGAAAATAATGACTAATGAGTTGATAACAATTACTTCTAACATCAAAGTTGGACCATGATTTGTATGATGACATGATAGAAATAAAATGACCATAAATTGTACGGAAATTTTGGTGATGGTGGTTATACATAAATTTAGTCTATGAAAGACTGTAGCTTTTTTGTTTTTTTAGTTTTTAGATTTAGTTTTCTGCTTTTGAATTTCAGATTTTAGATTTCGATTTTGAGTTTAGTTTTTACATTTTGTTTTTTTTTAGAAAAAAATTGAATGATGAAATATAAGGTAAAAACTATTTTAAGCTTTTGAAAGTCTATTTTTGCAAAATTGCTAAAAAGTAGTTTTTTCAAAAACAAAAACTAATTCTAAAACTACTACCCCTCAAGTCATAGTTTCTTATTTGATATATATATTAATATGATATGATTGTAAATTTTGTATTGAAACTTGATAAAATTTTCTTGAATAAGGCAGTTGAAACTGACTACTACAGTAGTTAATGAGTAGTTGTAACTAAACAAAGGAGATATTCTGTCGCCTCTGCTTAAAATCTAGACATTTAATCTTTGCTTAAAAAACCTGTGGAGATCTAAAGAGGTTTTCTTTTATTTTTTTCATCATTTAATTTCTTGATTGAAGACAAATATATAATTCATTTAATTTCCAGATTAAAGACAAATATATGATTCATGTTTTATAAACGTTAATCCACTTAGTGATATGAATTTCTATATTATTGAGACATATAATAGTTGGGAAAAAAAAAACATAATTCCTTCTAAATTTTAGTAATTTGACACCATTTTAAGATAAATAATAATGATAATGATATGTGAACATATACATTGTCATATTATAAAATGAACATATACATTGTCACATTAGCAATAAGTTGTTAAAAATAGAAGTAAAAAATAAACAAAAGTAGAGGTGGAAGTGGTGGAAGTTCAAGATCGAAAAGAAAGCGTAAGGATATTGACATGGTCAATGAAACTTATGCTACACGGACTACTATTTTTGCGCGTAAGAATGAGTTGGTGGAGCAGATGATAGAACATGAGCGTAGAGATCTTGAATGGGTTACCTGAAGTTAGAATGTGGACACCGTTCTAGCGTGCGTCACTTGATCTTTTCACATCCGATTCAGCAGTAAACTGACAGGGTTTCGTAGCATTTACTACTCCAGAGAACCAAGTATCTAGAGCATAAGACAAGGATTAAGCTTGATGATTGCTAGATTAATGGCTTTGGTCTTATATTCATAGTCTCTTTGGTCTTAGAAATCTTGTTTGACTCTGTCTCAGTTTAGTCTTCATAAACTTGTTTGACTCTTATGTTTGACTCTGTCTCAGTTTAGTCTTCATAAACTTGTTTGACTCTTATGACTCTCTTGCTATATAAATGTTATGTTAAACTTGTTTGACTTTTAATGCACTTTGACGTCATTCCCTCAATAATATAGTTATCACATTAGTATGATTTTCAAGTCTTTTAATATTTTTTTCATTGTTTTATTATGGTATTGCAGAGGATAAGATGGTTGTTGGAAGATGATGATGATGACTGTGATGATGATGAGAATTTGTGAAGAACGGTTACTAGAGAAAGGTTGGTCCATATAACTGATAGAGGTGCAGGTTGGCGTCATGTTCGACAGCTTGTGTATGGGTTAGATCAACAGTGTCATGATATCATACAATGAATCAGAGAACGTTTGAAGCATTGTGTAGGATTATAAGTACACAATATGGTTTACAGGAGAGCAAAAATGTCTACGTTGAGGAGAGAGTAGCAATGTTGCTTGAAGTCGTCGGTCAAGATAAGACCATGAGGAGTATTACTCAAAGGCATCAACGATCTTTGGATACAGGAAAAAGAAAGTTTGATGAAGTTTTGAGTGCTCTCTTCAGGTATGCAGCGGATTCGATAAAACCTATAGAAAGCGAGTTCACAAGGGTAAGCTCAATTCTAAGGAATGATACTCGATATTGGCCGTATTTTAGAGACTGTATTGGAGCACTTGATAGAACACATATCCCAGTTCGTGTTCCTAGTAGAAATGCAGATGCTTATAGAGGGAGAAAGTCAGAGCGTACAATTAATGTTCTTGCTATATGTAACTTTGAGATGAAGTTCATATATGCATATGTGGGTGTTCCAGGCAAAGCACATGATACAAGGGTTTTGACTCACTGTGAAAAAAACGAAGCTTCATTTCCACATCCGCCAAATGGAAAATATTATTTGGTTGACTCTGGATACCCCACAAGAACATGGTATCTTGGTCTGCATCGTATGGTTAGATATCATCTTGATCAGTTTTTCAGAGGAGGGCCACCATCAAACATGCGAGAAATGTTCAACCGGAAGCATTCAGGTTTGAGATCAGTGATTGAGCGGACATTTGGAGTATGGAAAGCAAAATNAAGGTTTGAGATCAGTGATTAAGTGGACATTTGGAGTATGGAAAACAAAATGGAGAATTCTAGACCGTAAGCATCCAAAGTATGATTTGACTAGTTGGATTAAGATTGTAATAACAACAATGGCACTACATAACTTCGTCCGTGATTCACATCGACAAGATCATGATTTTTTACATTGGCAGAGGGAAGAACAGTATCAAACTGCAAAACGAACAATACAACAACTGGTCGCTGGTCACTAATGACCATTAAATAAATAATACAGCAACTGGTCGCTGCGACCAGCAAACAAGCAAACCTTAATCATAGCTAGAGAAAAAATGAAAAACCCTAATGGGCTTTAGGAAACCAATGTTCAAGGCCCGACCTGATCCTTACCGGCTCATTAATGGGCTTTTTACTTAACTGTATCCTAACGGACCCGGTTTAGTTTGGTTTTAATCTTTGTACCAGAATGCTACTAGAATTTGGTTGCGATTACCTTCTATATCGCCCGTATAGGCTCAAGTTAAGATTCTTTTTGTTGCAGAGTTAATTTGGTGGCTCACTTTAACAGTAACGAGTAGCAAATAATTACTTCGAAAATTTAATAACTCGACACGATTTAAAAAATAACAATAATAGTGATGATGATTTGTGAAGATCACCATTGATATGATCATATTAAAATGTACATATACATTGTCAAGAGGTTGTTAAAAATAGAAGTAAAAAACAAAAGTTTCTACATATAACCATCAAATTTGCAGAAACGAAAAAAAAAACTCCTAAACAAAAAACCCTAAGTGGAGTCAAAATCCTTTCTAACAAGAAAAAAATAACCCAAAACAGCACAAATCACAGCAACAACATTGCCTTCTTTCAAAAGAATCTTAAACACAAATCCAAACACTTCTTTTGTAATTTTACGAGCTTCAACAACTAAAACTCTTCTAGATTTCCCAAAAAACGCAAGCAATACAACTACTGATATCCAAATCACCATAACCGCAGGAACCGCAACCGCAGCCGCAGCAACCATTGACATAGCTCCAAACACAGCTCCTAATACCACAGATGCATAAACCGCAGGTAATCGTGACGGTGATGGTGATAAAGTGTATTGAAGTTTGTACCAATCAAGTACAGATCTTAGAAAGTTTAATGAAGATGATAAGAGAATAGCGTAAACAGCTACAAAAAGACAAACCCATGTTCGTCTTTTGCTCATGATTTGCATAAAGATAAGGTATGATCTTGAAGAAGAAGCAGGAGATTCTGTTGGATCCACCATTTGATGAGCTTGATTGAATGATTTTTGTTGGATTTGGAATTGGAATCTCTGTGATTTGAGATTTGTCTGAAACTGAACAAGAAGAAAGAAAGATGATTTTTTGTGTGAAAGTCTTTGAAATTTGGGGAAAATAGATCAGTTCACGTGAGTCCCACTCTCATAACAAAGCGCGTGTTATGCACTCCTCGATTTCGAGGCCTTTAGATACACGCACTTAATTATCGTGTTTATTTATTTATCCCAATAAACCAGACATAAACATGGAGATTAGGACACAAATGCAAACTGCGTGAACTCGAAGCCTATTTATAAATAGTACTACTAAATAATTTCATTAGCATCACAAATAATTTGTCTATTTTTTTTTAACATTGATTATATGTTAAAAAAAAAAGGAAGTTTTAAGGATTACAGAATAACTAAACCATAAGCTTTACCTCTAAAATTACAGGTGAGAAAATCAGTTTTATAATTTAGAGAACAGGAAATGACATGAAGAGAGAAATTAGAGAATAAATTCTTTAGACGCGAGAACTCTTCTAGACAAGAGGAGAAAGCAGGTCAGTCCGTGAGAGTAGATACCATCTTCAGAACATCCGAACAAATTGTTGCTAATGAAAACTGCGTGAATTGAAAGCTTATTTATAAATAGTATTACTAATAATTTCATTAGCACCACAAATTATTTGTCTGTTGATACGAACTTTGGAAGTTTGTAAGAAAATTAAATAAAAAATATTTTTTGTCGTTAAGAAGCAGATGGTGCAATTGATTTGCTCCTGATCTAGTTTGATACTAGGTGGTGAGTTCATATTCCGCCAGCTCCAGTGAAGCAATTTGGCTATGGATCAAATATTTATCGATTTTACTAATAGAAAGAATGAGTAAGGTTGACAAAAAAAAACATTTCTTGTCGTATTTTTCAAGTTTATAATTTTCTGTTAATTACATTTAATTAATCCTAATTAACTGACATTCAATATGGTCATTAATTAGTGACATCTTATTTACCTAATATAGTTGGTATATATTCAAACTGTCTAAATATTTAATACTAAATGAAAAGTGAGACAACAAAGAAAATATAATTAAACAAGAAAATGAGTAAGTAGATTAGTTTTTGTCTAAAGCCATCGTGCTCTCGTATGAGCCAAGTCAATTAAAGTATATGACTATATGTTAGCAACTTGATTTCTCTTTATTATCTCGATAAACTATGATCGTCCTATATTTTTCCTTCATTGTTTTATTTTTTAAATTCTCATTTTTGAAGTTTAACTACGAGAAAACCAAAAATTATCATATATAGTCAATAGGAATTGAGTGAAGTTTTTTTTGTTTTTGGTGAATTATTAAAAAGAATACAATTTTTAATTTTTACAATCTAACAATCTGATTAATTTGTAAACAAAACAAGTAGTCAATACAATACAATCACTCATTCAAGCGGAATAATCAAATAATTCGATGACTAATATGGTATAAATATATTTCTTAAAAACTTAATTCAACTAATTTGATCTAGACTCTAAGTTGACCAAAACAATTAAATTTAATTACCTAAATTGGGGAAAAATTGATTGAATTGGCTAAATACAGTTGACAAAAAAATACATATATATGTACATCTTATATATTAACTACTAAGGTGAGAGACATTTTTATTTTGGGCATGTTATAAACTTTAAGATAAAATTAAAATATGATTTATGACAATTATTAAAAATAGGCTTAACGTGAATTTGGTTATAAACTTTTATATAAAAATTTAAAAGTAATAAAAAGTTAATAGAAAAAGTTAAAAGAAACTTATATTAATACAAATAAATCAAATACAAATTTAGTTCTTAATTTAGTTCCGGTTTGAATTTGGATTCGGTTTTCTGGGTATACATATTTAAAACCTATATTTTTGGTATTTTGTCGGGTTCGGCTCCTCTAATTCGGTATTTTGGTCTTTGATTGAATTCCAGTTCGGTTTTATATTCGATTTTTTGGGTACATAAATTTAGGAGCTATTTGGATATTTTTTAGGTTCGGTTTTTTGTTCGGGTTTTGGGTATATAGATTTAGGGTCTATTTGGATTTTTTTTCTGTTTGATTTCTCTAATTGAATTGATTTCATTTCCAGTTTTAAGTCTTTAAATGAAAATATTTAGAAAAAATAATCAAAATAATCAAATACCCCGTTATAATCATAATTTTAAATTAAATAAGGACAACAATAACACATAACAAAATATTAACTAAGATTCCAATAAACCGACATATATTTAATGAAAATTAAAAGAGAATTCCATGGATGAGAGGAGAGAGGGAAGAGTTGTAAAGAAAAGTCAAAACTTATGATTGAAGAAGGGCTGCTATATTAGTTATTGATATTCAACTACTATTATAACCTTTTATATGAATGCTTTGTTTGTATTCACTTGTACATAAAATAATTCAATGATGTGACTGAGTGAACGTAAGCGTTTATTCAGTCAAATCTGCGACAATCTTAGCCTTTCCATACATTTTCTCTTCGAACCCTCTCTTTGATTCAATTCAACGCTTTGTTTTAAAGTCAATCATCAAGTTTTCAGGTATATAAATCCAATCCGTGTCTTTTTTTCTGTCTGGTGAAAGTTTTGATTTCTCTGGTTTGAATCACTTTGATATCTGTTTATCTGTTCTGAAGATATTGCTGTGAGTGGTCTTCTGAAGAAGAAGAGGAAGAGAAACGTAAGTTAGGGTTTTTGTTGGTTTTAGTAAAGTTAGGGTTTTCTTTTATCAAACTCTGTGTTAGAATTCAGCACCGTTTGTAGGAGTGGATTCAAATCAGAGTTTAGTTGAATGGATTGGATTGTGAATTATGGGTTTCACTGTTGGTTTTGTGTTTATGTTATGTGAAGTTTCTTACGATGGGTTGCGTAAGTTCTAAGCTTAGGCCATTTAGAAGAAAGTCAAAACTGAACGAATCATCAGGAAGACGATCTTCACGGATTGATTCGTCGAAGATTGAAGATTGGATACAACCAGAAGATGTGTTTAATGAATCGTGTAGCAAAGGAGATGCCAAAGTTAAGGTGACTGAATCTGAAATGTTTAGTTCCAATAGTTTTCAGGATCATCAGATTGGGAAGATATTGGAGAATCCTGAGATAGATGATCATAGGGATCAAGTTGTTTATAATGAGCAGTTGAGAAGGGTCTCTAGTGGTGTTGTAGACCCGGAATTGGAGATTGATCCAAAGGTATTAAAACAAAAGCTAGAAAGATGGAATTCCAAAGTTGGGTTGGTTGAATCAGAAAAGTTGAGTCACAGTAAGTTTTCTGTACATCATCAGATTGAAAAGGAACCAGAGAATCCAGAGATGTATGTTGTTCATGATCAGGAATTGAGACGGGCATCTAGTACTGTTGTAGACCCGGATGTGGGAATCGATCCAAAGGTTCTAAGAAAAAAGCTAGAGAGATTGAATAGCAGAGATTCCAAAGCTGAGTTGCTTGAATCCAAAAAGTTGAGCTCCAGTAAGTTTTCTGATCATCATCGGATAAGAAAGGAACCAGAGATTTCTGATACTGAAGCTTCGGTTCAAGCAGTTCCTCGGGAACTGAAGAGGGACCCGAGTTTTGTTAGTCCAAGAAGCAAAGAACAGAAGCAAGTGGCAGCAAGATGGCCGAGTTGGCTTGTCTCTGTTGCTGGTGAGGCATTAGTAGATTGGGCTCCACGTCGAGCAAACACTTTTGAAAAACTGGAGAAGGTAAGTTCTTTTGTTAACTCTCTTTGGTCCAGCTACTGTTTTGTTTAATATAACTTGTTTTCATGTCAGATTGGTCAAGGAACATATAGTAGCGTGTACAGAGCTCGTGATCTTCTTCATAACAAGATTGTTGCGCTTAAAAAAGTCCGGTTTGATCTTAATGATATGGAAAGTGTCAAGTTCATGGCAAGAGAGATTATAGTAATGAGACGACTTGATCATCCTAATGTCCTGAAATTGGAAGGCTTGATCACTGCTCCTGTTTCATCTTCCCTCTACTTAGTTTTCGAGTACATGGATCATGATCTCTTAGGACTTTCTTCTCTACCTGGTGTAAAGTTCTCAGAGCCTCAGGTAATGTATATGAATGGTTTTCTACCCTCTAACTTAGTATAGGTTTTAGTTGGCTTCAAAAACTCTTTTCTGTTATGTTTCTGTTGTTTAGGTTAAATGTTACATGCGACAACTTCTAAGTGGACTTGAACATTGTCACAGCCGTGGTGTTCTTCATCGTGACATAAAAGGCTCAAATTTACTGATTGACAGTAACGGAGTTTTGAAGATAGCAGATTTTGGATTAGCAACATTTTTTGATCCTGCAAATAGTGTTCCATTGACTAGCCATGTTGTCACACTTTGGTACAGACCACCAGAACTTTTGCTTGGAGCCATTCATTATGGTGTTGGGGTTGATCTATGGAGCACAGGTTGCATCTTAGGTGAATTATATGCTGGTAAACCAATCTTACCTGGTAAAACTGAGGTAATGTATATTCTTCTAGATTTCAATTTCATTTCCTCCATTTGTATCTTGGTTTCTACTAAAATGTTAGCACTTAACCTTTCTAGGTAGAGCAATTGCATAAAATCTTCAAGCTTTGCGGTTCTCCAACAGAAAATTACTGGAGAAAACAGAAGTTACCATCTTCAGCTGGATTCCCAACCGCTGTTCCTTATAGAAGAAAATTATCAGAGATGTTTAAGGACTTTCCTGCAAGTGTTCTTTCTCTTTTAGAGACTTTACTCTCCATAGATCCTGATCACAGACGCTCTGCATACTGTGCCCTTGAGAGTCAGGTAACTGGTTTATGATGTTTTACTCTTTACTTGGTTTCTTGTGATCATGAAAGTAATCACAAAACTCTGCAGTACTTCAAGACCAAGCCGTTTGCTTGCGATCCGTCGTGTTTACCAAAATATCCTCCTAGTAAAGAGATTGATGCTAAAATGCGGGATGAAGAAAAGAGCCAACGATCCATCAAGGCACAGAAACTTGAAAGGCAAGACTCTCAGACGTCGAGAAGATCCCATGAGAGAAGCCTGCTTCCACCAATCAAAGCAAATCACCCTATATCAATGACAGTGGAGGTAAGTATCCTTCAAAAGGGCCCTTTTAAGGTCACAATGACCATGATTGTAACCATAAATGGTCTTCACTGTAAAACAATTCACTCTTGTGCCAATTTCAGAAACAATATCAAGATTTGAGGAGCAGAAATGATAGTTTCAAGTCATTTAAGGAGGAGAAGAGTCCTCATAAACCAGTTCCTGATTATACAAATATGCAAACTACAAACAATAAAATTAGTGAAAGAGGTTCATACTCAGGTCCATTGATGAGCAAACGGAACATGGCTAAATCAACAGTACATGTGAACGAGATTGCGGTTCCTAGATACCCTCCAACTAAAGTAAACCAGAAGATATTATTAGGCTCAGCATCTTCCAAAACATTATTAGATGAACCAGTCATGAATCAAAGACGAAAAGATAGACGAACATACAATAGAGCTGATACAATGGATAGTAGACATATGAAAGCACCAATTGATCCAGCTTGGGTTAGTTCACTGATCTCTCTGTTTAATTCTCATTCTGCAGCAGTTCAATTATTTTACTCAGCTCACTGATGTGTTTTCTATGTCACAGTACAATCCAAGTGATAGCACAATTTATATGTCTGGACCATTATTGACTCAGCCAAGCAAAGTAGATCAGATGCTTGAAGAACATGATCGGCAACTTCAGGAATTAAACAGACAAGCACAAAATACACAACAAGGCTAATAAGCCTTCATTTGGTACAGAAGATTTATGTATCCAAGCATTGGTATTTGTCATTAGTATTGGTTTCATTGATTGGGATTATAAATTCTGCTTACAGGGTAAAGCTATTCATGTTTGATTAGATATTGATTTAAATTGTCATCATATAGAGTCTTTGAATTGTGTACATAATTACATATATACAAAATGCCTCCTTCACATATATACAAAGTCTTTGAATTCAGATTGAATTATCTAACTCATTCTTAAAACCAAAATCAATTTGTTTAACCAAAAAAAGAAAGATTTAGAACTGAAGATCAGATTACGATGTCATTCTCATACACAGAATTGTGTCAGAAGGTGTCCTAAGATTTATCTGATTTCTCATCATTTCTTCAGTAAATGATTGTTCAAAGCCAGAAACAAATCCAATTGAACTGAAAACTTTACTCCAAAACAGTAAGAACAATAAAACAAAAACCAGAACTTTAAGAAATTGGGATGAATCAGAAAGAACGTAGCGAGTTGAATTTCTATCGATCATATGAATCAAAAGATTATCACTTATCTACAACTTTCATCACATTCTTCACAAAAATCTTTTGAAAACCAAATAATTCACCAATAACAAATCCAAACCAATGGAGAAAACAAAAATAGAGAAGATGAGCAAGTAAAGAAGATTGGATTCTATGGCCTCTGTAATTTAAGTACATATATATAGGAGGTCAACAAGAAACCCTAAACCTAAAAGCTTTGTTCGAACACGTACAGTTTGGGCTTTTAGTTCGGCCCATTTTCAAACGATGTTACACAATCAGTCACTTTTAGTTAACTGACACAAAGTACAATTTATTTCCTTTTTGGTCCTTTTATTTTCTTTTAATTACAATAACAGTAATAATGTTTTTTAAATTTTCAAAACTAAGATTTTTATTCAGTTTCTCGAGAAGAGCGCTCGTCGTTTTCGTTTCTCTCGTATCGTGATCGATTTGCGATGTCGTTGTTACATACTTTCAAAGAGACCTTGAAGCCCTGTGGCAATTTATCATCATCATCATTGTTGAGTATCTCATCGACCCAAGAATTGGAACCGTCGAGAAAACCTCCCAAATCATCTCTCTCACAGCAACTACAACGTCTCGAAGATTCATACTTCCTCTCCTCGAAACACAAATCTAGAATCCCAAAAACCCAAGTAGAAGATTGTAAACATGTAGAAGATGATCACAAACCAAATATCAAGCCTGACGAAGAAAAAGAAGAGATGGAATTTGGAAGACCCGGATTAAAGCGAGCCGAATTTGATTATAACAGTCCTTATGAATCACTTGTGTTATCATCAATCGGAGAAATTCCAATCATACAGGTTACTTTCTGAAGAAAGTCTTAGCCTTATGTTCATTTCTATGTAACCTAACTTTTGATAATTCTTCTCGGAATTTGAAATTTCGATGTGATTTTGATGTAGGTACCGGCTTCTATTAACTGTAGACTGCTTGAACATCAGCGAGAAGGAGTAAAGTTTCTTTATAATCTCTATAAAAACAACCATGGTGGGATTCTTGGCGATGACATGTGAGTTCTTCTTTGTTCTTTATGTTTTGGTGAATTTAAAGCTATAGCTGTGATAGTTTATGTTTGGTGATATAGTGGAACTCTGATAATAAGTAGTGACTCTCAGGGGATTAGGCAAGACTATTCAAACAATTGCATTTCTTGCTGGAGTGTATGGAAAAGAAAGTGACATTGGTGATAAGTCTAGTTTAGAGTCTGAAAAGGGTCCTGTACTAATAATCTGTCCATCTTCGGTTATCAATAATTGGGATAGTGAGTTTTCTCGATGGGCGAGTTTTTTCAAGGTTTCTGTGTATCATGGAGCAAATCGAGATATGATTCTGGAGAAACTCAATGCACGGGGTGTTGAGGTACTTGTGACTAGCTTTGATACGTTTAGAATCCAAGGTCCTGTTTTTTCTGGGATTAATTGGGAAATAGTGATTGCTGATGAGGCACATCGGTTAAAGAATGAGAAATCGAAACTTTATGAAGCATGCCTTGAGATCAAGACGAAGAAAAGAATTGGTCTCACGGGTACAGTGATGCAGAACAAGATTAGTGAGCTATTCAACCTTTTTGATTGGGTAGCGCCAGGATCATTGGGGACTCGTGAACATTTTCGAGAATTCTATGATGAACCACTAAAGCAAGGGCAGAGGTGCCGTGCCCCCGAAAGATTTGTTCGGATCGCAGATGAGAGGAAACAGCATTTGGTAAGTGTTCTGCGTAAGTATATGTTGAGGAGAACAAAGGAGGAAACCATTGGACATCTGATGATGGGGAAAGAAGATAATGTGGTCTTCTGTCAAATGAGTGCATTGCAGAAACGGGTGTATCAAAGAATGTTGCAACTCCCAGAAATTCAATGCCTTGTGAATAAGGACAATCCATGCGCTTGTGGAAGCCCACTTAAGCAATCAGAGTGCTGCAGAAGGATTGTTCCGGATGGAACTATCTGGAGTTACCTTCATAGAGACAACCCTGACGGTTGTGATTCTTGTCCTTTTTGCTTGGTGCTTCCATGCATTGTTAAACTTCAACAGATAAGCAATCATCTGGAGCTTATTAAACCGAACCCAAAAGATGAGCCAGAGAAACAGAAGAAGGACGCAGAGTTTGTATCTTCGGTGTTTGGGACAGATATTGATCTAGTAGGAGGAATATCCGCCAGCGAGAACTTCATGGACCTTAGTGATGTTCAATATTGTGGGAAAATGAGAGCTTTGGAGAAATTGATGGCTTCTTGGATTTCAAAGGGTGATAAGATACTTCTATTCAGTTACTCTGTCAGGTTAGTTTTCGGATTAATTTCCAAGTGCTGATGAACTTAGGAGGAAGATTTGTCGTTATAACTTTTGATCAACTGATACAGGATGCTGGACATACTGGAGAAGTTTGTAATAAGAAAAGGTTACAGTTTCGCTAGACTTGATGGTTCTACTCCGACTAATCTACGACAGTCTCTTGTAGATGACTTCAATGCAAGTCCTAGCAAACAGGTGTTTAATAAGAACCTTATCTGAAGAGGTTCGCTTTGTTTTCGTACTTTTGATGATGATTAAGTGAGCTTTTTGTGTTGCAGGTTTTTCTCATATCAACTAGAGCTGGTGGGTTAGGACTGAACCTTGTGAGTGCAAACAGAGTAGTTATATTTGATCCAAATTGGAACCCGTCACATGACTTACAAGCGCAAGATAGATCGTTTCGGTATGGACAGAAACGTCATGTGGTGGTTTTCCGTTTGTTGGGTGCTGGTTCCCTCGAAGAACTAGTTTATACAAGACAAGTATACAAACAACAGCTCTCAAACATTGCAGTTGCAGGGAAAATGGAGACGAGGTACTTTGAAGGCGTCCAGGTACATAAAGATATACAGTCTAAAATCGATCAGTTTGATTAAAGAGAACGTCTTCTAATGTTTTGGTGCTTATGATCAGGACTGTAAAGAGTTTCAAGGCGAGCTATTTGGGATTTCAAATCTGTTCCGCGATCTCTCTGATAAACTTTTCACTAGCAAGGTTGTAGATTCGCACAAGGATAGTAAAATCCATGACAAGAAAATATCATTTCTGGAGACAGGTGTTTCAGAAGATGAAAAGGAAGAAGAGGTCTTGTGCTCTTCTGAACTTAAAACAGAAGAACCTATTCTTAGGGACTTGGGTAAGACAAAGACAGATATGTGCTCATCTCTCCTTGAATACATTTTATGATGGTCTAATAAATCTTTGCTTTGTGGCATGTGTGATTTATGAATAGGCATTGTTTATGCACATCGAAATGAAGACATCATCAACGGTGGAAGGACAACAACAACAACAACAACAACATCACAAATCAACACCAATGAGAACTTACATAGTGCGGATCAAAATGAAGACATCATCAAAAGAGGAAGGAGAACAACAACATCTCAGATCAACACCAATGAGAATTTACAGTGTGCGGATCGAAAGAAGAAGAAGATTAAAGGTTGTAGTGAGGAGGATATGTCTTCTTCAGTTAAGGAACAAAAAAGAGAGAAGTATAAGATGCTGGCCGAGTTTAAAGACATGGATATATTAGAGTTTAGTAGATGGGTTTTGTCAACTTCTCCATTAGAAAGAGAAAAACTACTTCAAGACTTTGTAGATAAAGGCAAGTAACAAAATCAGAAATGTTGATGTATATATGGTTAGTTGATTGTACATATTAAGCTTACAAGCTCACATATGCATGTGCTCTTCATCTTGCAACATATCACAAGGCAAACCAACAAAATTGTATATAGAACTGACTGGCTACCTTCTCTGTGCCTTGAATCTTGATACTGGTTTTGATGGTTGAGACCCGGAAGACTGTTTACATATAAAGAAACAAAAATACAATAAGGATCAAACAAACAAACATGCTAGTGTTGTGTCGTTCGTGACTTCGTGTGGTAGAAAAGTACCTGCGTTGGGCCCTGTGTGTTGGTTTCTAGATTATGCGCGTGCTCTACGATTGATCCAGTAAAAGCCTGCAGGATTTGAATCAGATGTAACGAGTATATGGATATTTCAGATCTACCTTAACATAACAATAGTAATAGCAAACACTTGTGGGGAAGAGATATGTAACCTTGTTACTATCAAACTTGGGCTCCGGTTTCTGTAAAGGTGACTGCACCAAAAAAAGTCGACATGATAATTTGTGAGATGGTTTTTAAAGTTCAAGTCTTATTGCAGTAAGCATAATGCAAGGCCATAATAGCTTGATTTCAAATACACAACTGATCCGTATGGGTTCCAAGTATAGAATATAGTATAAGAGCCAAATACCTTAATATTTTGCGGACCTACAACATTAGTTTTTGCCTTGGCTTTGGAAACATCAGAGGTGACTTGAAATTCTCTCCACGTTCCTGCGTTCTGCTGGGGTATTCTGCCACGTGATTGAACTTCTGGTAACAAAAGAACATAATGTCGTTAGATAATGATTTTCAGGAAGATAGTTTAGTTTTGCACATTAATTTGACAATGAAGTCAACTTTTCTGATGTATGCAACTCTGTAGATCATAAAGCTAACCTTCGGGGATATACTGTGTCATTGGTCCGATATGCTGCCAAAATGAATAAAAGGGAATATTGAAGGAGCTGTAAACTCTAATGATAGAAGAGATGATCACAATGAAAGGTTTTTCTTACACATAGCGGATCATCTAGATCTTTGTGTGGCTGTTTCTCTGGCAACACTTCAATAACTTTGCCTTTGACTCTTGGCTGGATCAAAAGTAATTAAGCATTATGAAAAACCATTAATCATAAACATGAACCCAGATGTAAAATCTTCTTAGAAGATACCTCTGAAGATTTCCGTTCGTGAATGGAAGAGCTATCGCCGAAAGCTCTTTTAGGAACAGATATAGTAGCTTCTTGCTTCCCATATTCAATCCTATGGCGGTCTGTTTCACGTCTAGTTCCTTTCACCATATCGTGCCTGCTCTCCTCTACAATTTGTGTTGGAGCATCATGTTCTCCACCTACATCATCTCCATCTTCACCCTCCTGTTCTTCTTCCATTTCAAGTTCATTCAACCTCGACATTATTCGTGCAAAATCATCATCATCTGGTTCATCTTCTACAGTTTCTCCTTCAGGAAGAGGAGAAAGATTTTTCTCACTGGACTTGACAGTTGGAGAAGAATCTTTTTCTACATACTCTTCTCTTATCTCAACAAGTCCTTCCTATAACAAAAAAATGCACACCACTTGAAATACAAATGTAGACTCTAAAAGAGAACAGAGCACAAAGATTTACACATTATACTATTTTTTAACAAACTCACCGCTGCTTCAGAAGCAGTTGTAGTGAAGAATGTAGCCTCCGTTTGAAAATCTTCAATCTCAGCTTTAAGAGACTGAATTTGAGACTGTAAAGTCTTGTCTCTTCTCTTCAAGAATTCAACCGTTTGTTTCGATGTTCTATCAGCATAGTAATTCTCTCCTAACAAAACCTATGCGAATCACCAAATAAATTACTATAACCATCAATACCTTAGTAGGAAACTCTAAAACCTCAAAGCAGAACAATACTAGATGAAATCGAAAAGATAGAATATATATAAACCTACCAAACACTCATTGGTGTGAATCAATCGACCTGGGAAAAAAGCCAATTTACCAAATGGAACCTGAGTGAAATTCAACAGATACATTAAACAGACACGAAAGTAGATTATCAGGAAGTGAGTGAATGAATGAGAAAACTCGCCATAACGTTATGATGAAGCTGATCAGGAAGCTTTTTGACGAGATTGATGAGATTGTTGTTTTCATCGACGAATTGTTGGATTCGATTCATTTCTACTCTCTTCTCTCCGATTTTCTCTTCTACATAACTTGCTGCTTTCGTTGCCTCTTCCTCTGAGAACAACGAAGCTAATGGCGTCACTGTTCCTTTCGCCGACGACTCCATACCGGTAAGGGTTTAAGCAAAGCAACGACTGCACAAAAATACAGAACAAATAAAAAATGGAATTTGAGAGGGAAGCGAAGCACTTTATGGGTCGATCTATTATGGCCCATTTATGAAGTAATTCGAACTTAAAAAAAAAAAAAGATTCCAGTGTAAATATTTATGGGCTGGTCTATTATTATGGCCCATTTTATGATGTAATTTCCTGTGTAAATATTTATGGGCCTATCTCTCACGGCCCAATAATATTTATAATAATCATGATTATTTAAGGAGTAATGATACGTGATATATTTATTACCGACACATGTGTCACATGTAATGTTAAGATTGGAGATAATGCAAATGGGTTGGCAACTAAACTTAGACACGAGAAGAAGGTCGAGACATGTTACTTCAGTTCAGTACCAATCTGCGATTCCTTTTCGATTCAAATCTCACAAACAATTAAATCGTGTAGACTGAATATCTAAATGACTAGTTAAGCAGTTCTATGAAACTTTTGTCTGTAATGTAGTCTGAATATCCATATGTATTATTAGTACGCTTTTATTACTTGTCATACTATCTTTAAATTATGATTAAGCATATAATGCACTAATTAGCTTTTGCTATTAGTGATGTTTTACTTAAAATAGCTCTCGATAATATAAATTAATTAGAAAAATGTTATTTTAACCTTAAAAGTTGTAAAAATCGTTAATTAAACATTGAATTTTGGATGTTGGTGATTAAACTTTCAATTTTTTGTTGATTTTTTAAAAAACCTTCAATTTTGCGTTGATTATGCCAATTTAACCTTTCGCAAAAATAGAATCAAAATTGACTATGAAATCAAAAGTCAAATTGGAAATTGAAAGTTCAGTTTACTTCTTATTTTCGTTATGAAAAATCCATAAGCTTGATTTGCTCTTTTCTTTCAAGAATGAGCTCAAATTCGTCTATTTAAAATGTTGTTTTCGATATTTTAAATCGACGAATTTGAGCTTATTCTTGAAAGAAAATAGCAAATCAATCTTATGGATTCTTCATATCGAAGATAAGAAGTGAACTGAACTTCCAATTTTCAATTTGGCTTTCGATTTCAAAGGCAATTTTGATTCCATTTTCGCGAAAGGTTAAACTGGCCTAATCAACGCAAAGTTGATGTTTTCTTTAAAAGTAAACAAAAAAGTTGAAGGTTTAATCAACCACATCCAAAATTCAATATTTAATCAACAAATTTCGTAACTTGTAAAATTAAAATGACATTTTCTCCGATAATACAATACTTTTACTACAAATACTAAATTATCCTAAAACCAAAATTGAAGCAATATTTATGATAAAACTTATAACCAAAATAACATATTTTAGTTACTTCTTAACTTACAAATTTAATTTTTATTAACCATAGAAAATTTTAGATTTTTTTATATAATTAATAAAATACATTAGTTAGTCAAATAGTACTAGATATATTGCCTTTTGTAAAAATGTATGTAAGTGACAAATATGATATCCGTGTTGAAAAATGAATGACAGCTGTGATATCTTTTCGGAAATGAGTCATGATCGGTGATTTCGATTTTATATGGAAACGAATAAATAATTTATATTTTAATCTTGATTATTTGAGAAATTAAGACAAAAGTTCAAAAACTTTTAAAGTGCATAACCAGATCCATAAGTTTAATGAAAATAAGAATTCCATTAGGATTTAGGCAGAAGAATTTAGGATGTGCATATAATAAACCTTAATATAAGGGACCATAATATAAATTTTATATTCTTACCAAGGATCTTAAAAAACAAAAAAGAATTATAAATTAATACGAAGCAAAAAAAAAGTAAAGAAGTTTCTCTCTTTTTTCTTCATTTCTGTCTTTCGTCTCCATCTCTCTTTCCATCGGCACCGAACATAAACAACCAAGGAAGAAGAATTACAATAAGCCTCTCAATAGTCAGAAAACGTAGACGGTGAAAGAAAGGTGAAAGCTTCTTGTTTGGTTTCTCTTTTCTCCGATAAGCAAAGATCACTGTATCAACAATGCCTGCTTTGAAGAACTTTTCGACCGAGGAGGAAGAGAAAGACGAGCTATGTCAGAGTCTCGAAGCTGACTTGCTTAATCCTGAAGCTGAGGAGAAAGAAGAAGATCCGGAAAAAATGATTGAGAAGGATCAAAATTGTAACGAAGATGTGGAACGTGACGAAGTAGAAGTAGAGAATGAAGAAGCGTTACAAGAAGAAAGAGAAGGTATGAAGTTTTTGGATACGTGTTTGAGATATTAAAATCAATCAATACGTGAGTATGTATAACATGAAAGTGAATATGATCGATTTCTTTGATTGCTACCTTTCAGATTCTGAGAAGAGAAGTGAAGCTTCTTCATCAGGAGAGCAATCTCAATCAGAGTAACAATTTTTTCTTTTTCTCATTATTGGTTTTGTTGTTGTATTTGATGGATCTATAAGCAAAACCCGTGTGGTTAGATGTCTTCAGTTTCTATTTTTAAGACTTGGGTTTTGTTTCATTAATCTGATGCATTCTTTGGTTCTTGTGTGCATGTTATAGTCACTGGCGTGTTTGTTTTCGAAATCACAAAATTGTTCAATTCTCGTAGAAGAACAATTTGAGTATGTAGACATTGATCTATAGTAGTAATGAATACGACATTGCGCAAAGTTGATCTTGAGATTGTTTATCTTCCATTGGACTAAACATTTTTGTGTTCACCTGTCTCTCATAACTTAACATTAGTTTTTGACTGAGTGGACTTCTTGTAGTAGGCAACGGTAGTTGTTGATCTTTTGCTATATTTAAAGTCTTCATTTTCCTTGCAGATTTATGGATATTGAGCTAGGGGATATTCGTAGGGACTTGCAATGCCCAATATGTTTAGGTACTGAATCTGCCATTTCACAAGTTTGTTGCAGATAGTTCTTGGATTGCCGACTTATCTCATAATCCTGCTTTTACAGAGTCATTCACCCTATATTGCATCAACTTTAATATAGCAGCTTAGTTATTCGATTGATGTGAGCACTGGTTTTTCATTTTCTAGGAATTATAAGGAAAACAAGGACTGTGATGGAATGTCTCCACCGGTTTTGCCGAGAGTGCATTGATAAGTCAATAAGATTGGGGTATGCCTTCCTTTTAGATGTTCAGCGTTATATAAGGATGTAAAGCTTGTTTTGGTTATATATTAACTGGCGAGTACATTTTCAGGAACAACGAGTGTCCTACTTGCAGGAAACATTGTGCTAGCCGACGTTCTTTAAGAGATGACCCAAAATTTGATGCCTTTATAGCAACTATATTCAAAGATATTGATCAATTTGAGGCTGAGGTGAAGCATCAAATTTTCTCTAATCTTCAACAATTCATAACAAAGGTTACTTATGGGAGATTCCTGATGTTATATGCCTTTCATTTTTTCAGGAATTGGCTTTTCGTGAAGATGATGAGGCTCGTAATAAGCAGGTTGGAAACCTGAGGCATGGCCTCTCATGTAACAGAAGACACACTCACTTCGGTAATACTTCTATGTTGACTAATTAATTTGGGCATGATGTTCTTCTTTTGTAGATTCAAGTATCTATAGCTCAAGTATCACAACGACAATCTGAGACCCTTTTAAAGAGAAGGTCTTCTGGTAAAGAGGCAGCGGTCTTATCGACATCACGACGTATTGGTAGTGGCTCTAGAAGAAGAAGGAACTGCAGGAACATGGAAAAGAATGAATCAGAAGAAGCCCATGATGATGATAACAATAACAACAGAGCCAAAGATTCTTCCTCAGATGAGCCTACTGAAATCCTACAGAGAAAAAGAAAAAGGCGTTCGACAGCTAACCCTTCTACTTCAAAGGCAAACAAAAATGATGACTGCGGAGAGAATGACAAAGAGGAGGCGCATCATAGGGACAGCAGAGGAATATCACCTGGGCTGGTATGGAACGCGGAACTACTTGCATGGGGAAGAGGCGGTACAAGGAGTAACACAAGGCAAGGGAATAATAACCAAGGAGCTAGTAGTAAGAATGTGACTATGAGGAATGCTCGCTTGAATAGACTTGTGGAATATCTCGGGAGCTTAGAGAATGATAGTGTCGAGGTAACAAAGATAATGCTTTTTATTGACCTGTGTTTACGGATTATAGATACTAATGCCTTATTTATGGAAAAACTTAAATCTGTTCTGCAGTCGGATATTCATCTTAAGCTTATCTCGTTGGATACAAAATGTTTACCAGACTTACATCAGCCATATCTCTGTTGCCGACCCACTTTACTTGTAAAACAACTCCGCGAAGTGAGTTCTCTTTCTCTGGTATTATATGTCTAGAGTTTCCACTTGTGGGGATGAGAGTAAAAACCAAATACATTCCAATGACAGAGATCTTGATACTTAAGTTACATGAATGGTGAACAGTATGTGGCACTCCAAACGCAGAGGAAGGCTGAAGAGGTTGATTTGCTGGTTTCTGAAGGAAAGGATGAGACAACTAAGGATATGAGTCCATCAGAGAAGATGCTAAGTCTTAAAGATGATAAGTCTCTGGCAGAGCTCAGAGTTAAATCAAGCCATGAATCTATGGTACTGTCTCTATAATTCAACTAATCTAAATCTAGAAATCCTGTCTCTTGCTTTAATGCTTTCTGAAACTTTTCCTTGTTTGATGTCTTTCAGATTGTAGTGTATCGACAAATGCAAATCGAGTAGAAGAGGTTGGAGCAAGTGATTCAGACAATGTATGTGCTCTGAATATCTTTCTCAGTCGTCTTTGTAGCATTGTTTCAAGAGTATTTGGTTGTTTCATGTTTGAATCAGAATACATCTGCTAAAGAGCTATTATAATTCATCTAAATCTAGAAATCCTGTCTCTTGCTTTAATGCCTTCTGAAACTTTCCATTGTCTGATGTCTTTTTCAGATTGTAGATGCAAATCAGGTAGAACTGCTTGGAGCAAGTGATTCAAACAATGTATATATGTAGTGGATTTTTTTCTCAATTCTTTTAGCATTGTTTCAAAGAGTATTTGGTTGTTTTATGTTTGTGTCAGACATGAAAAAGGCTTTTTTTTTTCTAACCAATTTAATGAATTTAAATCAGAATACATAAGTTTTGCTACAGTGCTATTATATTAGTAAGTACTAAGAACAAATTACACAGAACAATTAGTTCCGAATCAATTTACAAAGAGAACAATGTGGTTCAAGCATTCATGAACATTTCAGGCTGCTTCTGCTTCAGTAAAAGTTTATTGCAAAAAACTATCTCATCTGACCAGCAGAGGCGCTGGTAGCTGCAGACACTGTTGGTCTTGCCATCATCGTTTTTCTCTCGATTCGTTTGATCACTCTAAGCTTGGGTGATTTTGGTTTTGTGATCTCCTTGTTGGACCTGTGAGTTGCATCAAGATGTTAAGACAATAGAAGATTGGGCTGCTTTAGGATATTGTTTGTTCATTTGAAACTTACTTCTGGGGTAAGAAGGGTTTGTTGAAGTTCGGCACAGGTCTAGCATGAGGAACCATTGTCTTTCTCATTTGCTTCAGAGATCTCTCTTCCTCCATCTGATAAATGTCAGGTATGTTGTAAGTTATGTGTGGAATATGTATATTTTAAGTTAAGCGTGTGTAACTGAATGATGCATACCATTTTTGCAGCTTCACTCTCTTCACGGTATCTCTTGTACTGATTCTCCTTTTCTTTGATCTGGTTTCAAGTAGACAGAAAATTTATCAATATAGGAGGTGGTTACGCATGTCTTTATGTTTGATGAAATAACTGAAAATCTTACTTTCTGATCAAAGTCTGCTCGTTCTACAGCTCGATGCTCTACATGAAGGTTAAACTCTTGAATTTCTGTGAGGGGCTTTCGCACTTTCTCTGGAACAGGGATTGGGTCCCTGTGGTCAAAGCCATTTGTCAGCAAAGGTTGATCAAATTTCTACTGGTCAACAAACTGTAGAAGTGCAATTGGTCACTTACTCTTTTATAACTGGTTGAGCTTTAAAGATCCTCTTTTGGGCTTCTTCTCTCTCCATTCTCGCCCTCTCTTCCATTTCTCTTCGCATTTCCTCTTCATGCCTCACTAGACTCTCTAAGGGGAATGGTTCTGGTTTTGTGCATTGCTTAGGTTCTGGTTTCGGTGGTACCTGAAAGTTGGACAAAGTAAGCCTGTTAAACACCATTCATCTCTTTTGTTACTCACAAACTACACAGCAAGGGAGGAAAATAAGAAGTTTAGGATGTGCTTACCACTGGATAGTCGGTAGTGTAAGGATATGGGTTTGCTTTTGGAACCCTGGCCCTTTCATCTCCTATCTGTTTCTGTATGACTTCCATTACAAACCTTTTCTCTTTCTCAGCGCCTCGTTCCTGCATTCAACAGAGTAATTTTTTAAGAATGGTCAGTAAAGATTGGTTGGTAGTCTTTGGCAGTAAAAAGGTTGTTCGTTTACACATACTTCTGTCCTTAGATTGAAGGGGTTTGGAGCAGTGATCCTTGGTAGAGGCTTTTGATGGCAAGATTCGGAGTTCAATGAGAGCTGAAGAAAAATTTGTGTCAAACACCATATGCAATGGAACATAATTAAAGAAATCTTGGATTTGATTTTGGTTACTGAAATATACCTTGTCGAATATATCTAAGACAGAATCTGGTCGTGATATCCTCTCATCTGTTGCAAAGTGGAACTCTTGCGGTATGGTTATGTGCTTCTTGGTGTTGCAAAAGATGCCTATCTCTCCTTTACTTTCAAATATCTGGATAGGTTGATGTGATTCCAAGTTAGATCGACAGAGAAAATGACATAGATAATAGTAAGACTACATCACATCACTTGAGTAGTACCTTTTTATTCAAAGGTTTTGCTTTGAATTTTGGTGCCTTCTCGAGTTCCTCTTGCTCAAGTTCCGCAGTAGTTTTAGCTTTAGGAGGACGAGCTCTTAACATTGTTTGGAGCCTCGGACTTTTTGGTTCAGTAAGATGAGGCCTCCAATCACTATGCTGCGTATGAGGAAAACAGAGGCATATCAGATGGCATAAGACCAACTAACCAAGTGTGTTATATACAAACAACTTTTCTTAGGAAGCTCGTACCTGCTTAGACACTTCTGTTGAAGTTATTGAAGATGTCTCTGCATGCTGCATAGCCCTTGCCATTGTTTGAAGATGAAATTCCTGCAACAGTAAGAAATGAGATCCTTGTAGATCAAATAACAGATTCATTCAATTTCAGCTACGAGGTTGTTCTAAGGATGATACTCTCTGATTGGGTCGCTACCTGAAATTCTGGCAGATGAGGTGTACTTCTTTGTTGTGCAGGCAAAGCTGGAGATTCCAAAATCTGCATTAAATAACAGAACACATAGGTTTCGTTTTGTTTAGTGTTCTCTATTCTGAAGTATACATATATACGACCGAAACTACATATAATACCTTCTTGTTTACAGGTCTAGCTTTAAACTTGGGAATCTTTGCCAACATCTCTTCTTCAAGTTCTGCACTGCTTTTAACTCTCAAAGGACGAGCTCTTTGGGATGTCACAAATTCGGGTTCTTTGGGTCTTGTCAGTCTCAGCTTAGGTCGGTTCTGGACAAGGAAAGCAGCACCATCTTGGAATTTAATCAAAGAGATTCCAAGGAAAAAAAAAGATACGAGAAAAGTAACAGGGATCTGAGAGTTTCAATTGGTTATTATTACCTGTGAATGTAAAGTGTTGGCGTGAGACAATGACAGGTCTCGAGTGTTTGTTTGGAACTTCTTGATCAATTCAGCAGTTGAAAGGAAGGGTGCATTTTGCTCACGGACATAAACCTTTTAAAAGTGAAAATGTGAGAGATTCTGACAGAAAATTATATAAGCGACCGTGAAGCACAACGCACCTTTCTGTTCTCCTTTGGAATGTACTTAGTAACTGAAGGACATGCGTTGAAACCCGTGTTAACAAGACCTTGTTTTGTCTTGTGAGGCAGAGTTGCTGGTTTTGGGTTGAGAATCTAGATAAATCAATGACGAGGGATAAAAGGTTTCAGTCATGCAAGGAGAAATGGAATGAACCTTGCTGAATTATAAAGGATTTAGCTCACCTGTCTTGATTTTCCATCATCTAGCTTTTGCCTTTTGACGGCTTGATTTTCCTGAGTCAGACTGGTAGTGGCAGTCTCGTTTTTAACACTAGTTTCTCTGTAGAAGAGTCAACACAATGAGAAATGATTAGCAGGGGAACCCAAAACCAGATTCAGGATATCAAAATGGTTATTAAGAACGTCAACTACCTGTTCACACTTTTCCTAACACTGCCTTTCGCCTGGGACAACTGTGACTGGCTTTTTGGCCGAAGTGCAGATGGATTCCTCAGCAGACTAGCTATCTTTCTAGCAGTGTGTTTCTTAAGGTCTATGGATTTCCCTCCTTGAGATAATTGCAGTGGTGGTTTAGGTGTGCAAGCTTCTGTGGTAACAGGAGGAATATTCTCCTTGTTCTCTATCTGCTCAGCTTTCGCGGGATTACTGTTGAATGAACAAGAAGAAAGAGTATTAGAACAGCCTCTCATCTCACTATGTAACTGCAGTAAAGGAACGATAAAGAACCTATCATCTACTGTGTTGTTGTGCTCTGTGTCCTTTGAAGAGTCATGAGACACCATAATTGTGCTTGCTTCAATCGGAGTAACATCTTTCTTGGCCTCAGAAGGCTCCGACCTAGCATCTATTGGTTCTGACGGCTCGTTATCCTGCAAATATCGTATACTTGAATGATTAAAAGTTGATCTGAAGTATTGTACTGCTTGTAAGGATTAATCATTATTTGATTGTAACAAAACCTTAAGCGGTCTCTCGTCTTCTACTTCTTCATCGAAATTGCACATGGTCTCTACCTTGAATGATCTCCTTGCTTTGATTTTAGGAACCGAAGCTACACATAAAAGAAACCAATTCAATACAACTTGACCTAAGTCACAGATTTCCCCAAATCATTTAACTAAACCGAAATCCACAAAACTGAGATCAAATCAGAAATCCTAAACCACAGATCTAATTCTTATATTAATACCATAATCTAGGATCTAGAATCAAACTCTAATCGGAGAAGGCGATGAAAAAAGAGGGCAAAGAAACTAACGAGAAGGAGCGCAGCTTAACGCAGATTCAAACCAAAGCTCCGCACGACGAGCCTCATCTTCAGTCTCTCCATTAATGAAATCAAACCATCTCGGTGCTAAAAACTCATACGTCTCATCAATCATCGACGTCACTAAACTACCGATTGGTTCCTCCGCTGTTGCTTCCATACTACTAGGACAGAATGAGAGAAGAAGGAGAAGGAGCGGGAATGAATAGAATCTGAATGAAATCAGGGTTTTGTTTCTTTGTTTCTTCTATATCAGAGGGAATGTGTCTGTCTGTAATCAGAATAAAAAAGGAAGAAGAAGATCACTAACGGTCATATAATTTTGAACATAGAAGACTGTGTTTCCTCTTAACGGCCATTTTATTCCATTTTTTCCCTTCCGCTTGGCTCTTGTCTCTAACGGCTATTTTTCTCACGCCTTTTGTTTTTTTATCATTAAAACTGTGTCGTTTCAATGTTTTCACGCCCTTTGTTAATTATCATTAAACTGTGTCGTTTCAACGTTTCCACGCCCTTTGTTAATTATCATTAACTGCGTCGTTTCAACGTTTTCACGCCCTTTGTTAATTATCATCCCAAAAACTGCGTCGTTTCAACGTTTCCACGCCCTTTGTTAAAATTCATTAAAACTGTGTCATTTCAACGTTTACACGCCTAATTTTTTAATCCTTGAAACGGTGTCGTTTCGACGTTTTCACGCCAACCTTGTATTATTATCTATTCTGTCTTAAAGAAGACCATTATTAGTAATATTTGTTTCTTACATCAAAGATGATTCAGTCAAATTCAATTTTTTGCGGTCGAACAACGGAACAATTATATCATTCCAAACGAGAAGTGGAAAAATGACGTACGTACGGACGGACATAGACGAAGCTCTAACATTAGAAACCAAATTGAAATACGGTCGAAAAACATTGAACTTACTCAAAACCGAAAAATTAATGTTCTTTTTTGGCATCTTACAATTATTATTATTTTTTTGTCGTTTATATACTTTAAATGTAAATTACCGTTTTCGTTATGTAATATGTTTGTCGTGATTCTATCCAATTCCAAAAGAAAACATATTTTAAAACTTATCATCCTTTAAGAGATTGGGCATGTACAAAAGTTAGAAAAATGTTAATATAATATATTAAATGTATGAGTTGAAGTTAGAAACCAAAAATGTCTTCGCTTCCATCAGAGCCACGCAACCAATGGAAAATGTGACACTTGTACATACACATGCATAACCTTAGAGACCCTTTGAATAATATAAAAGTGGTAATCATATTAAATTATTTCATTTTTATTTGATGATGATAAATGGCGTACAAAATAGAAATACGAATTTCTGATATTTCTTTTGTATTTAGTCTTGTGTATATCCTTTCTGTATTGCAAAGTCTCTTGTTAGATTCTCTGTACTTAATATAAACTATAACTTGAATAATATAAAATCAAATTAAATATCAATAAACGATTTATAATTGTATATTATGTCCAATAATCAAACTAGTTCATTATTTTCTTTAGATTCCAGAAAATTCATTTTTCAATTGAAAAGTTAGTACAATTATTGAAATTTGTGACAAATATGCTTATTTTACTAAACCAACAAACTAAAAGTATTATATATTATTTCCTTATTAATTGTTATTTTTCGTTGTTTTTATGTACCTGAAACGTGATTGATGAAACCTATTATCCGTGGGGATGAACCAAGTTTAATGCTTTTACCATTTAATTGTACACTATTTCATCAATTTTCTCATTAAGTTGCTCGATAAATTGATCGATTTACAATCAAATTAGGTTTTGTACTACGTTATTTTGTATATGGCAGTAATTACATGCACATATTTCAGTTGTAAATTAACTTTAATAATCTGCAGTGACTTTGTTCTAAAAAATCATGTAAAGTGTTCAATTTGAATTAACATAACTTTTTTGAAAAAAATAAACACATAATTTTAGTGGAAACATGTATATGTATAGATCATAATTTCAATTAGTAATCGAATATGCCTAATTGCTCTCAGTTTGATAGTTAGGATGATTCAGCTAATGATTTGGTATTAGAGTTTGATTCTTATTCGCTGCATTATGGTAGGTTAAAAAAAAAAATTTAGTTGTGGGTTTTGGGCTATTGATCAGGTTTTATCGATTAATTGACAACAAAAAATCGAATATGTCATTCAAATCAGAAAAAGATAATACTTCAAATGCTTAAAAATTTTCATACATAATTATTTAGGGTTAATCCATTGTACTTATTTTTGGTATCAAAACAACACAATATACTTGGTAACAAACAACAAGACAAAGTTTTATTGAAACCAATGTAATATACATATAATAATTAAAGTTAGCTGTTTTTGGTATAACAAAAACAAATCAAAAAGAGTAAAATACAGAATAGATATTAAATTGATAAGGAAGATAGAGAAAGAGATGAGGATGATGATGAAAACATAAGCACATGTGTTAGGTCTGAATCAAGGAGAATAAGGCAGCTCCTGCTTCTTTGCATGAAACCTCTTTCTTACTCTTCTCTTCTTTCGCCACGATATCTCTCTCCCATACCCTTTCACGATCCTCTCTTTCACTTTTCCTTCTCTTGTCTTCTTCTTACTTCTTAACTTATTCTCAAAACTCATATATATATACACCTCCATTTCTCTTCTCTCTTCTTACACTCATCTCTCAAACCAAAACCTAAACATACACAAGAAAAATAAACCAAACATGGATGTTGTTTGTATGGATCATCAAATGAGGAAACCAACGGTGGAGATTCCTCCGAGAAAGCTTTTATCTTCCAAGAGTTTTCCACCGTCGGATTCTTCTTCTCCTCGTTCACCACGTAAACAAAACTGGAACAAGAGTAACAAGATTACATCTGAAGAAGAAGACAGTTTCAATGAAGACAACAACAATAAGGAGGTTAAAGAGTATTGTTATGATTCTGATTCTGATGATCCTTATGCTAGTGATCATTTCCGTATGTTTGAATTTAAGATTCGACGTTGTACTCGTAGTCGAAGTCATGATTGGACTGATTGTCCTTTTGCTCATCCTGGTGAAAAAGCTCGTCGTCGTGATCCTCGTCGTTATCAATATTCTGGTGAAGTTTGTCCTGAGTTTCGTCGTGGTGGTGATTGTAGCCGTGGAGATGATTGTGAGTTTGCTCATGGAGTTTTTGAATGTTGGCTTCATCCTATTCGTTATCGTACTGAAGCTTGTAAAGATGGTAAACACTGTAAACGAAAAGTTTGTTTCTTTGCTCATTCGCCACGTCAGCTTAGGGTTCTTCCACCGGAAAACGTTTCCGGTATCGGTTCAGCTTCTCCTTCTCCGGTGAAGAATCCTTGTTGTGTGTTTTGTAGCAGTTCTCCAACAAGTACTCTTTTGGGAAATCTTTCTCATCTTTCACGTTCTCCGTCGTTGTCTCCACCTATGTCTCCGGCTCACAAAACCGCCGCGTTTTCACGGTTGAGGAACCAAGCCGCTTCTGCTGTTTCAGCCGCCGCAGCCGCTGGTTCTGTGAACTACAAAGATGTTTTAAGCGAGCTGGTTAATTCATTGGACTCTATGAGTTTAGCTGAAGCGTTTCAGGTGAGTTCCACATCGCCGGTTGCAACGCCGGTTTCCGCCGCGGCTGCTGCGTTTGCGTCTTCCTGCCGTTTGAGCAACCAACGTATGCATCTTCAACAACAACCAAGTAGTCCTTTGCAATTTGCTCTTTCACCTTCCACTCCAAGTTACCTAACAAACTCTCCTCAAGCTAACTTCTTCAACGATGAATTCACTCGCCGGAGACAAATGAATGATTTCACGGCGATGGCGCCGGTTAGAGATGTTAAACCTAGTTTTGAGGATGGTTCTGGTGGTGACCCTGATCTAGGTTGGGTCAATGATCTCTTGACTTGATAGATCAACGGTTGAGATGCGACGAGGAGATGATCTGACTTGGAAATGTAAATTTCGGTTAAGGAGTTTTTAATCACATTCATGAATAATCGGTGCGTTACGGTTTTTGGTGACTTTGGTCACTGCATGAAGAGATTGTTGTTCAAATTTGTTTCGGGAATTTTATTGTTTACAAATTTCGACATAAGCTAATTAAGAAGTGTTTTGTGTATTGTCTTTTTATTTTTTATAAGTATTTTATTAAATAATATGTTGAAATTGTAATAATATCTTGTTTACCATTTCTATAAATATTCTCTCTTTAATTAAGAAGTGTTTGTGTATCCTCTTTTTAGTTTTATTTCATTTTTAATTTATCTTTCTGATGGTATATATGTATCAAATAATATGTTGAACTTGTAATATCTTCTATAAATATTCTGTCTTTAGTTAAGAAGTGTTTGTGTATTGTCTTTTTATTTTTTAGTTTCTCTTTCTGATGGTATTTGTATCAAATAATATGTTAAAACTTGTAATATTTTGTGAATTAAATTTCTAATTAATGTTTGTATATTTTCTTGTTAAAACGTTGACGTTTTCGAGATTTGCGTCAATATGTACGCAATTCTTAAAGGTACTTCACACTCTGAACGTGTTATGTTTATGACTTGTTGATACATAAGGCACAATTATCGAATTATCCATTTATCTCAGTCTGCGTGTCATATATTGGTTGAATTGGTAGACGAGATTATTTAGTATCGAGGGTATATATATAATCACATTCTTGCTTGTATAAAAAATATGTTTTTAGACAGCGCACGAAAGCGATTCGTTTTCATAGGAGGCAAGTGTATATATGGACAGATGTACACATTGAGACGTGTCGATAAGTAATGCCATCATATTATGAATGTACACATTCATGCATGCATTGAATCTACGAACATGTATAATTCCCTTTGTCTTATGGATTCTAGTCATTAGTATAGTCTATGGACATATATATTATATATTTACATAGATACACGTATCGACGTAGTTAAAGACGTTAAATATCTTTAATTTTTTTGTATTACTTTTGGCAGTCATGGATGGACTTAGATCTTTATAAAGCTTAACATTATAAAATCCAAAAAAGACAAGAAGCCAATGTGATTTGTTACTCCACGTGTTAATGTGGTAGGCTAAAAGAACACGTGCCACCCACCTGACACCAATACCTCATCCCCCGTCAACACGACCCAATGGTTATGTTTAGCAGGTCCTCTATAAACAATTCAGATACATTTTCTTTATTTACATTAATTTTTTATTATGGATGATGGTGTATTTCTAACTCGAAGTTTCGATATAACAGCTCAAAATTTTGATATAACATATTAACTTATGCTTAGATTTTATGTCTAATTCCATCTAAAGTAAGGTCTAATTGAACTCAAAATTAGATAATAACTATCGAATTTTACACATAGTTTACGAAATTGGTCTAATTGCACAAATTACAGGATAATTATAGTTTTGTTATAAACCAATTGGTTACGATCTTAAATTTTCAATTAACTGAATTTGAACCCGATCAAATTTTTAAAAAGATAACCGAATTTGAGCGGTTTAGAATAAATGTCTATTTAAAATTTGGTAGGGTCTAAAATTGGTTTAGGTTTAGTTAATTATTTAAAATCGAAACTAATTATTGGTTTACAACAACTAATTATCTAATAATTTGTGTAATTAAACATATTTCGTATATTATGTGTAGAATTTGATAGTTACTATCTAATTTTGGGTGAAATTTAATTTTACATATATATTTTAGATGAAATTTGATAAATAATCTAAGTATAGATTAATATATATCTGAATTTTAGAGTGAAAATAGACCATCGACTTTTTTATTATTATTGTTTTACATTCGTTTTCGACATTTTGTTCTCACCTCTTCCCATATTAGGCAATATAAAAGCTACCTTGTGTTCTAGTAATAAATTTCTTACTTTAAGAAATGATAAAAAAGGGTGCAACCATATCAACATTAATACATCAAATCTCATTAGAAATGTTCTGTTAAGCGTCTTTGGGTGAGAGTAGCATTAGGATAAATGATCTTCCGAAAAATTATTGTGTTGCACCTCTTTTGAAAGAGAAAAAAAGGTTGCCGGAAAAAAGAAGTGATAAAGAAAACCAAACAAAAGTGACAAAGAGTATTCTTTTTTTTGGTCAAAAGTGATAAAGAGTATATATGTCCGTAAAATAAATAACAAAACACATCGAAATTAGCTAAGAAATGTTAAGGATACAAATCCATACACATTATGTAGTGAGACGGCGTCATTGATAAAAATGTACTTGAGTTGTAAAGATAATATTGACAAAAACAAAAAAAGAATTTAGTCATGAATATATTAAATCATGGATATTGTTTTTTTTTTTTTGTCAAACATCCCTTATAACTTTTAAATCTTACTTCTACTATTGTAAATGGAAGATTTAATTTTCTGGTGCCTTGATGATTTGTAAAATGACTACCACTAGGCCACTTGTTCTCGGCAATCATGGATATTGTTAACTTGCCTAAATCGTAAACTGTTTTTAACTTAACAATTAAATCGTAACTTTTTTCAATCGAACTATTTTGACACGTCATTAATAATTTTAATAGTTTATTGTAATCTTGCTGATTATGTTGCTTTTTCTTTGTCAACATTGGATCACAACTGTCCGGTCTATTAGCCAAGTTTCTGCATAATGTAGACAATAGGACTCGATCTCTCAACGTGCAAGTACGCACACTTTTAGTGAACTTACCACCTATCACTAGGCTAAAGACCATTTATGCTAATTATGTTGCTTAGTTAATTAAAACTAGAAGTTAACTAATAAAAGACTTTAAAAAGTTTTAAAAAATGAAGTAAAAATGATTTGGTTAACACAAATTTTCGATGTAATTAGCAAGTCAACATTTCGCAATAAAATTTAACCACTTAAAAATTTAGAGTTGAAAGTTTTCTTAAACATTTTCCCCCAATAATCAATTGTTGGAAAAATAAAGAATTTGTTACAAAAGTCAGAGATTTCGGCAAATTTTAATATATGTGTGGAGTCCACGCGTTACTATGCAATGCACAGTAGACTAAAATTTTCTATATATACGAACGTTTGTAAGCTTAAGAAATCACATCTTAACACACAGATAATAAGAGTAAAAACTTCTTTCCTTCTCTCTCTAGTTTTATAACACGTTATCAGCACGATAAGCCCCGTACCAGAAAAAGGTAAAATTTCAATTTTGAAATTTTGATCTTTCCACTATGTGCTATATGAAGCCCGGTACACATTTATACATGTCATATTTTCTAATTTTGCATATATCTCCTGTAATTTCAATAGTTTGTGTGGGTAATGTAAGCCCCAT
>OVAX01000434.1:0-81850 GCA_900406405.1 Lepidium africanum
GTTAGCTTCACACCCATTTGGTTCGATAACCTTGTATACTACAGGGATTTGACTAACGAGATGTAAAAATCTTGTTATCACTCTCCTCCTTCAAGATCTAAGATTTTTACACTATTTTCTCATAATTTTCGTTTTTTTTTTTGTATGTTCCATGGGAAGCTTCTTGCCACCGAAACCTCTTGTCTATGGCCAACTTCCATCATGTCTCTCAAAAAGGTAGATTTGTTTTGGAAAATGTTGAGTTTTTTTTGTTCTTGTTAAAGTATTGATTTTTTTTTTAGTTAAAGATCTAATTTTTAAAGGAGATCTTGTGAAAATTACGATTTTTTGTATATTTTATAGTTAAAAATTGCATTTTTAATGAATCTGATGTGAAAGATCTAATTTTTTTGAACTTTCTTGTGAAAGATTTAATTTTTTTAAAAAAGTTATGTGAAAGTTTGATTTTTTTTTGTGTTTTCTAGTTAAAGATTTATTTTTGAAATGAGATCTTGTGTAAAAATTTGATTTTTTTATTATATTTAGTTTAAAAAAATACATTTTGAATGAATATGATGTGGAATATAAGATTTTTTTTCAATTTTCCTTGTGAAAGATCTATTTTTTTAAAAAAAATCTTGTGAAAAATCTTTTTTTTTGAATTTTTCTTGTGAAAGATTTTTTTTTTTATATAAATTTTCTTGTGAAAGATCTATTTTTTTAATTTTTATAGTGAGATCTTTTTTAAAAAAATTTATTGTGAAAGATTTCATTGAAATGATAGTTATGAGCAAATCTAATTTTTCTTTGTGTTTTCTAGTTAAAGATTTATTTTTTAAATGAGATCTTGTAAAAAGTTCTAGTTTTTTTGGTATAATCTAGTTAAAGATGAAATCTTTTTGATATGATATGTTTCAGGTTCATGTTGAGTTGTGGAGACTGATTTGCCAGGAATCCCTTGATTCCCTTGAAAAAATCGTTTTTCTGGTTTTGGTATATCTCAATGTAATTGTAAAACCCTAACTTTTTTGAGAAGTGAAATCGATTAGTGTGGCCGTGGACGTAGATCAGTTACGATCGAACCACATAAAAATCCCTGTGTTATTGTCGCGATTTTCTCTTCTCTTTCTTGCCTACGGTTACTTAGGTTGAATTCGAACCTCAACAGTTTATGTGCTTCTAGCTATTTAATCCTTAAATTCATACACTTGTTGTCTTTTGATGTTTGGTGGAGACTTCTAGTGGAGACTTCTAGTGGTCTTCTGGTGGAGACTTCTAAAGGAGACTTCTAAGAAGATTTCTGAAGGAGACTTCCGAATGAGACTTCTGAATGTGACTTTTGAAAGAGACTTCCGAAGGAGACTTCCGAGGGAGACTTCTGAAGGAGACTTCCGAGGGAGACTTCTGAATGAGACTTTCAAGGGAGACTGAAGGAGACTTCTAACAAGACTTCTGAAAGAAACTCATTTCTCATAAAAACTAACGGTGGTTGTTGATCTTGATTTTGCTATCTTCTTTTTGCTTTCATAAGGGAACCAATGCAACTAGGAAATCGGGTGGCCAGCAAAGAGAACATATTGTAAATAAATTTTTTTCAACAAATTGTAAATATTACATTGTAGATAAGTGTGGAATTGCCATTGATAGCTATTACTTATTATGTAACATTAATTATAACAAGTTGTTATATGTAAGAGAACAAATTTTCAGTTATTTTGTTTAAAAGAGTTCTTAAACATATCAAACTTTTATTAATTTCAATAATTTTTTTAATAGTGAGTTCCCTAAGTTATTCCCTAAGATATTTTTCAAAGGACAAGGAAGATTTCTCTAAGTTACTCACATAATACCATGAACGAAACAAAAATTTATACAGCCATAACTATTTGTACAAGTCTATTTTTGACATAGTCTATTTGAAGACTTCACGTGAAGTCTGCAAATTATCATTGGAGACTTCACCCGAAGTCTCCTCAGCTAAAAATAAGACTTCATGTGAAGCCTCCAAAGGTTGAAGACTTCATCTGGAAGTGCATATGTCAACTATACACTATTGGTTCCAATGTCCATATCAGAATCATCTTGTAACATTCCAAGAAGTTCAGCAAGCCTACAACCATCCTCTACAAGTAACATTCTCCCTCCTTTGCAATTATCGACCTCAAAATGCTAATACAAGTCTTTCTTTATCCATTCTCCATAAACAACCGGTAAGTGAACCATTATCCTACAAAACATAATATAACAATATTAGATCAAAAAAATTGGTAAAAGTATCGTTAATAATCAAGATAAATCAATCTTAAGATTAAAATACGCTCTGGAGACTTCACATAAAGTCTCCATATTTATTGTGGAGACTTCAGGTGAAGTCTCCGTATTTTATGTGGAGATTTCACGTGAAGTCTCCAGAGCTAAAAAAGAGACTTCGCGAAGTCTCCAGAGGTTATTTCTGCATTTGACTAAAATGTTGACTTTTTAGAAGGAGCTTTCACGTGAAGTCTCCTATTTCACAGGTCATTTCTGCAATAAAATTTTTTTCATGGAGACTTCACGTGAAGTCTCCATATTGACGTTTCAAAATAGTTGTATTCTCAAACCGGAGGAGACTTCACGTGAAGTCTCTGAAAAAGGAGTAGGTTATATTTGCAATTGACTAAATTTGACTTTAATGAAAGAAGTCTACAGGTGAAGTCTCCAAAAAAGGGGAGGAGACTTCCCGAAGAAGTCTCCCTTATTTTTTTAATTTTTTATTTTTTTAATTAGTTGGGTAAAAAGTGTAAGTGGGGTCCATTTCATAATTGAAAAACGGAGACTTCACGTGAAGTCTCCGTCATCTTTGGAAACTTCACCTGAAGTCTCCCGTAAGACACGAATTTCTAGAAATTTTGGGTCAAATAATCTAAAGGTTGGTCAATTTCAAAAATAATCCCTCCAATATTCGGAGAGTTCAGGTGAAATCTCCACAATATGCGGAGACTTCAGGTGAAGTCTCCGTAAAAGTCAATATTTTAGTCAATTTCAAAACTAACCCGTTTTTTAGGAGACTTCATGTGAATCTCCACGAAAATTTTTTTTTCTCAAACAAGAATTTGGAGACTTCACGTGAAGTCTACTGTTTGGATTTTTAAAAAAATCAATTGCAAAACTAACCTCTATGTTGACTTGGAGACTTCACCTGAAGTCTCCATAGACTCGGAGACTTCACGTGAAGTCTCCTCTCTGGAATTTTTTTGAAATTTTCAGATCTTTAAACGATTTCACTTAGAGATGATATATATCTTTTTTAGATCCACACAATGTCGAAATGTAGCTTCAATCGTGTAAATGTAGCTCCAAAACTAACGAAAACCAAAGTTTCAAGATTTTTGAAAGGTTAAAATAAAAATTTGAGAGATTTATGGATGGAAATTGAGAGAGAATAAAAGATAATGTAGTTGAAGATTGTTTACAAGTAATTAGAACTCAAAAAAGGTAGATCCATAAGCATTTAGTAGCTTGAATTTGGTTGGTAATGGTTGTTGGTAGAATTGAAGAAGATGGCATTTTAGTAAATATGTGAAGTTGGATATGTATTTTGGTAATTTTAGGTTGGGATAAATGTTGTAAAAAAAAACCAAAAAGTAATGACATTTTTGAAATTATCTAAAGATATAAGAGTATTTTTGAGGTATTTGAGGAGAGAGAAAATGCTAGGTTATATTTGCAATTGACTTAAGTCAAATGGTTATTTTTGCAAGTAACCATTATATGATAGAGAAAAAAAAGAGTCACATTTGTAGATATTGTTCTCAAAGATTTGTACACATCAACAAACCCAAAAATAAGCTCAAAATCAACACATAGAAACAAATTACACGACCAAACTTAATTATATTTGGCATTTCGATTGTTTTATCAACAAAAGTAATAACTTTGTATCAAACGGCCGTACTTACATTTGCCATTGCACCCTTCATGTTCTTTCTGTTGAAGGAAAGTTTTCCGTTATAATCACAAATCACATGTTTAAAAGATTTTCGCTTATGATCAAAAAATAAAGAATCACATATTTTGTGAGCGAATGAGATAGAGAGTATGATAAAATAAAATACAAATGTTCCACACTTTTGTTTCAGTAGCATAGTATGGATCAGCAAAAGATTATATATAAAAGACTCATGAAGAAATTTAATGAAACTGCAAGAAACAAGATCTATAAGATAATTCATTATTATTAATATAACTAAGTTAACATCCGTGCAAATGCGCAGATAATATTTATAAATTGTGTTGTGGTGTTCTTGTTGGTTGTGTTGTTGACATTCATTCGCAAAATCAAAATCTATGTTAGAGAATAAGGTATTTCTATTTAAATAAATTTGTGAAAAATATATGAAATTGGTGAAGAATAAGTAGAATGTTAACTTAGTTATATTAATAATAAATAAATAAAATAGTAGAATGATGAGAAAATACTTTTGAAAAATATATATGTGAGGAGAAAAGGAGAAAACAGATTTAATTATTTTTTTAGTCACAAATAATTTTTGTTTATAATTTTTTTCTCAACTAGTCTAGTGGTTTTTAAATCCTCTCCTAATACTGCAGGTAGGGGGTTTGATCTTTGGTGCCTTGAGAATTTGTAAAGTGACAATACCATTGGGCAACCTGTCCTCCACAATTTTAATAATAATAAGAAATGATTAAATAGTAATGCAAGTTTACAAAAACATTCCATAAAAATATCAAGGTGTTACACTTTTTATTTTGTTAATTTTACTCTTTTTTTTAAACAATAATTGGATCGATAATATCCGATACATAGTCAAAACACAAAATAACTATTTACACTTTAAACCTTCAAATATTTTTACTTTCATTATAGTTTTCAAAGTGACAATATATCCACTTTAAACCTTTAATGTGATTTTTAGTTTTTATTTCAAACTTTCAATATGCTATTTTTATCTTATTATTTCATTTGAAACCATTATACAAGTTAAACCATAACATAGAAATTATGTTTTCAATTAAAAGCAAAGGAAAAAAATAACATATTAAAGATGAGAAATTTTAAGAAATGTCCTTTTTAATATATTATTTTGCAAAAATGCCTCTTAAAATTTGTCTATTCAAAAATACCTCTTAATAATTAAAAAATGACGAAAATACCTTAAAAACTTTTTTTGTGAAAGCTTTTTTACAAACAAATTTTCTCCCACCATAAAAAAAAAATTTCTCGCCAAAAAAAAAAAAATTTCCCGCAAAAAAAAATTTTTCCGTCAAAATTTTTTATGAGTTTATTTATAAACCTTTACAAAATTTTTATAAACACCTTATAAATTTTTATAAACACCTTACAAATTTTTATAAAAACCTTATAAATTTTTATAAACACCTTATAAGCTTTTATAAACACCTTATAAATTCATATAAATACCTTATAAATTTTATAAACTCTCTTATAAAAATTTTGGCGGATAAAAAGTTTGAAAAATGTAAAAAAAATATTAAAAAAATATAATATAAAAATATTTTGGTCATTTTTTTCTATAACGAGGGGTAGTTTTTAAAAATGTTCGGAAAAAAAATAATGATGAAAATGTTTTACTTGAAGGGGTATTTTTGCAATTCCCGTGTTAAAGATTTGAAATGAAATTAAAATCACGTTGAAGATTTAAAGTAGAAATATTGTCACTTTGGAGATTATAATGGAAATCAAAAGATTTAAAAGTTTGCAAATTAAGTTGTTGCAATTTTGAAATTACCGAAAAGAATACAAAGTTAAAAATACGTGACTTATGGCATTTTCAGACAGTTAAATAAAAGGAGAGGGTAGAAATAGAATCAAGAATTTTCTCTCGTATTAATTCTTTCAAAATTACAGCCCGACAATTTGTTGAATCGAGTCGGGGCTTTATGAAGAACACTCACCTTGGTCGAAGCCCCTTTCCAAAACCCTAACCTGCCAAAATCATATCCTCAGAAATTTTCGTAATTTCGCTTTGAATTTCCAAGGAGAAACTTTGTTTCCCCAATGGCAGAAGAAGTTCAAGCAGGAGCATCTTTCACCCCCTACGTTCACTCTCAAACTCTAACTCTCCACGATCGCGCCGTTGCTTCTGTGAAATTCTCCTCCGATGGTCGTCTCCTCGCTTCCGCCTCCTCCGATAAAACCATCCGCACTTACACTATCAAAGCTGACGGAGATTCAGTAGCCGAGCCTTCACGAGAATTCACCGGCCACGAGAGCGGCATCTCCGATGTTGCATTCTCTTCAGACGCGAGATTTATCGTCTCAGCTTCCGATGACAAAACACTAAAGCTATGGGACGTTGAAACCGGTTCACTGATCAAGACGCTTAACGGGCACACTAACTATGCCTTCTGTGTCAACTTCAATCCTCAATCCAACATGATTGTCTCCGGTTCGTTTGATGAAACTGTTCGAATTTGGGATGTTACTACTGGAAAGTGCTTGAAAGTTCTTCCTGCGCATTCCGATCCTGTCACCGCCGTTGATTTTAATCGAGATGGGTCTCTCATTGTGTCGAGTAGCTACGATGGGTTGTGCCGTATATGGGATGCAGGGACTGGACATTGTGTTAAAACCCTAATTGATGATGAGAATCCTCCTGTTTCTTTTGTCAGATTCTCCCCCAATGGCAAGTTCATTCTCGTTGGTACCCTTGATAATACGTTGGTGAGTTCTTCTTCTCCTTCTCTTATGGAACGGTCATTATATCATTTTTGAGGAATTCATCTCGGAGATCTAATGTAGGTTATGTGGTTACTCGTTTTACTGTATAGTGTTCTCGAGAAAAGCGTGAAGACCTTAGTACGTGTTAGCTTAGATTATTGATTGTGTGTTAATAAAAATTTGATGTTGGAGATGCCAATCCAAATCCAAATTTGAAATTTGTTTTCTGCTTAAGGATATACCTCTGCAAGGAATATAAAGTTGATAGATTTTAGAATGTTTCTGTTTATGATCAAGGTTCAAGATGTGCATCTATAAGGTTGATAGATTTAGATACACATGAATCATTATTAAAGCACTGATCACTCCACAACATTAAAATTTGCAGAGATTGTGGAACATTGCTTCCGCTAAATTCCTGAAAACATACACTGGCCACACGAACGCACAGTATTGCGTTTCCTCTGTGTTCTCTGTCACAAATGGAAAGCGGATAGTCAGTGGATCTGAGGACAAATGTGTATACATGTGGGAGCTGAACTCCAGGAAACTGCTTCAGAAACTGGAGGGTCATACTGAGCCTGTCATGAATGTGGCTTGCCACCCAAAAGAGAACTTAATCGCATCAGGTTCACTTGACAGTACTGTAAGAATTTGGACACAGAAGAATGATTGAAACAACACTCTCTCCTCTAAATTCATCCATGTAGGTATGTATACCCACCTACTTCTCCTTCTTGCAGTCATTTGTTTGTTACTTTCTTACTTTGATTCTAGCTTAATCATGTCAAAATTCAAATTTGCTCTGGTGTAGGGGAAGTGCGAGACAGTTTTAAAAGTTCTCTATGTGAATTAGATCTGTTTAAGTAGGTCTGAAGACAAAGACAAATTCCTTGAATCCTGCAATTGCAAGGGAACTAGATAGAAAGAAGCAAACACAAGTCTTCAAGACAGGTTTTCCCTTTTCAGTTCATTGTACCTATTTATCCGTTCCCATGCTTCACTATGTTCCTACAATACTATCAATTTAAGAAAGGATTAAAAATTGTTCATCCGAATCATATTGATTGGGTAGTCATGGGTCAAATTACATATATATGACTACATGTAGATAATGCATGCTAGTTGGTTGGGGCATGATGATGAAGATTATGGTCCCATAGTCCTGCCATATTTTATTATCATTCACTTTTATTGCAAAGTCATTTCTTTTGCTACTTCAAATTTGAAAATGGACCACCTAAAATATGAACCCATTCTCTTATTTCAATCGTGAAACCATAAGAAAACAAAAAGAAGACTTTGTGACCTTTGTTCTGTCTGCTTGCTTTTACAGCGTGTCTTTCTGTTTACTCGATTCAACCGAAAGCAACAGTTCCTAAAGACTCCCTCATGTTTGTGTCTCTCCCAAAGCATACAAAGCATCAAATTTCAGCTTTGATTCTTTGTGTAAAGTTCTTGATATATATCTTAAAAAGATTTTTAAGATAAATTCGTGTGGATAGAGACCAGAAGAATGTTGAGAGATAAATTTAAAGCTTTGGTTTTGTTCGTCTCTTCCCTTCTCTTAAATTCATTTCTTGGTGAAGTGACAGAAATATTTTGGCAGTGCAACTATTATTTGTCAATGATTCAATATGTAACTAGAGTTAAGTATTTGTAGGTTCATGTGTATTATTCAATGTTCGTTTTACGTTTTATTAAGGAACTATAATATCTCTTGTCACACTAAACTAAAATCTTTAAGTTTAGAGTTCTTAACATTAATTTTTTTGTCAAATTTAAAATAAGATTTGATTTGGTACCAAATACGAAATCAAACTTCACCAAACGAATTTCCAATACAAACCCTTTTAAAAGTATGTACTATTCCCAAATAATACATACAAAGACATCTTCCTTCGCACGTGGTTGCCTATTTTAATCATTCGTAGTAAAATATTAAAGTGGATACGGTCTCATTATTATAAACTTTCACTAATATTATAATATATTTAGTGCAAAGAAGTGCGATGCATATGGAAAATGATTCTATCGGTCCGGATCCATAAAGAAGACAACAAAAATTCACCTAATATGAGTACGACTTATTCCAGTTGTTACATATTCCTCTATATACATATCTGCTTTTCAAAATTTTGACATTCACAATTCGGCTATGAATTTAATTCATTATTTACTCCAGTACTAAAAATTTGCATATTTAAATTCCATATTTTACCACGATATTAAAAAGAAAAAAAAACAAGAAAAAACCCGACATATATGTTCACTGCACAAACAAACCATTATTGTAGATCAGTGAAACTGTGGTAACTGGCAAAAGATGAAAATGATGCATCTACAGAGTACTGTTTTTACTGACCACCTTCCATTATCCAAATTTACGATCCTATCCCTACAGTCTCTCCTTTATCTCAGGGTTGTTCTCGTCAATTTACAATGGATCAAAGACCGGTTCTATGGTCTTTAGTTTTTGTCGAACCTGCCTTGGGCCTTGTTATGTAATCATATTAATGGTAGAAATGTAATTACAAGGCCATTTAAGGGTGGTTTGGGTCATTTAAGAGTTAAGTTTGGGTTACAGAGAAATTAATTAAGGTCTCGTTAAAAGCGGGTCCCACAATAAATCGGTAAGCTTCTTAATCCCAGTGGTGGGATCCACATGTTCCCGGCTAACTATAGCATCAGGACCGTTCATCTCATCGCCATTAACAATTTAATTATGGCATTTAAATCATAGTTATTTTAATGGGATAATTAGTTGGAGTAGGTATGCATATATGCTTATGTAATGTTCATGTCACATCTAGGCTCCGAGTATTATAGTTGCGTAATCGCTTGGCAGAAATAAAATAATTGGTAAAATTTTAGTAGAATAGTATTACATTACGCATATAATACTATAATCAGAGGGTTTGATTTTGTCTAAGTGTTTGGTAACATCACGTTTTAAATTATTCAAAATTAGAAACAACAGTGCTCCAAAATTTATATTTCTGTAAATAACATAAACGATTTTTAAGTATTTTTAAGTTTGTGTGTTCTATTTTCAGAATGTTTATGCGTCAATTTCATTCTGATTTCTGGAAATCAAAATATCTCTCCCTCCAAGTAAATTCCAAAAGAAAAATGAAATAAAATTTAAAAAATTTATACTATAGAAATACAAATAAAAAATCACGCCATCCTCATCGTCTTCCTTCCTCACTTACTCTCACCACACTATCATCCTTTTAAACCAAACTCGAAACTTACACAGAAAGAGAAAACGAGAGCCATGAATCTTCTTCTTCGTCCTCTTCTTCTTCTCCTTCTCCTCCACATTTCTGATTCCTTCACCGTCGCTCAACCTATCTCCGAGCTCCGTGCTCTTCTCTCTCTCAAATCTTTACTTTCCGGCGATGAACAATCACCTCTCACTTCATGGAACCTTTCAACGAGCTTCTGTTTATGGACTGGTGTCACATGCGACGTCTCTCGCCGGCACGTGACCTCCCTCGACCTCTCTGGCCTTAATCTCTCCGGAACTCTCTCCTCCGACGTAGCTCATTTACCTTTGTTGCAGAATCTATCACTCTCTACTAATCAGATCTCTGGTCCTATTCCACCGGAAATGGCCAAGCTATCGCAGCTTCGTCATCTCAATCTCTCCAACAATGTCTTCAATGGTTCATTTCCCGATGAACTCTCTTCTGGACTGGTGAATCTTCGAGTTCTCGATTTGTACAACAACAATTTGACCGGAGTTTTGCCGCTTTCCATCACGAACCTGACTGAGCTCCGGCATCTTCACCTTGGTGGAAATTATTTCACTGGCCGTATCCCGGCGTCTTACGGAAGCTGGCCTGTTCTCGAGTATTTAGCGGTTTCCGGTAACGAGCTAATCGGGAAAATCCCTCCAGAGATCGGAAACCTAACTAGTCTTCGTGAACTTTACATTGGATATTACAACGCTTTTGAAAATGGTCTTCCACCGGAGATTGGAAATTTATCGGAGCTTGTTCGGTTCGACGCTGCTAACTGTGGTTTGACAGGAGAGATTCCGCCGGAGGTTGGGAAGCTTCAGAACCTCGATACGTTGTTCTTGCAAGTAAATGCATTCTCTGGGAAATTAACTCCGGAGTTGGGATTGATTTCAAGCTTGAAATCAATGGATTTGTCTAATAATATGTTCACCGGTGAGATTCCGTCGACATTCGCTCAGCTGAAAAACTTAACACTCTTAAATCTCTTCAGGAATAAGCTGTACGGTTCTATACCTGGATTCATCGGAGAATTACCGGAGCTCGAGGTGTTACAGCTTTGGGAGAACAATTTCACCGGAGGGATCCCTCAGACATTGGGAGAAAACGGTAAACTAGTAATTCTTGACCTCTCATCAAATAAACTCACTGGGATTCTTCCGCCGAATTTGTGCTCTGGTAAACGATTAATGACCTTAATCACTCTCAGCAATTTCTTGTTTGGTTCAATCCCGGCTTCGCTCGGCGAATGCGAGTCTTTGACCCGGATCCGAATGGGTGAGAATTTCCTAAACGGGTCAATTCCGAAAGGACTTTTCGGATTACCCAATTTATCTCAAGTGGAGCTTCAAGACAATTACCTCACCGGAGAGTTATTCATAACTGGAGAAGTCTCTGCCAATCTTGGTCAGATCAGTCTTTCAAATAACCAGCTCTCAGGACCATTACCACCGGCCATCGGAAACTTCTCCGGCGTTCAGAAACTATTGCTAGACGGTAACAAATTCGTTGGTTCGATTCCATCGGAGATTGGAAGGCTTCAGCAACTGTCCAAGTTGGATTTTAGTCACAATTTGTTTTCAGGTCGGATAACACCGGAGGTAAGTCACTGTAAGCTGCTAACTTTCGTTGATCTGAGTCGTAACGATCTCTCCGGTGAGATTCCTAATGAAATCACAGGAATGAAGATCTTGAATTACTTAAATCTTTCGAGAAACCATCTCGTTGGTTCGATTCCTGTGACGATAGCGTCAATGCAGAGTTTAACATCGGTTGATTTCTCTTACAACAATCTCTCCGGTTTAGTTCCCAGCACTGGACAGTTCAGTTACTTCAATCACACTTCGTTCTTGGGTAATTCTGATCTTTGTGGTCCGTATTTGGGTCCTTGCAAAGGAGTTGGCAAAGGACCTCATGTTAAACCTTTATCTGCTACTACGAAACTGTTACTAGTCCTTGGATTGCTCTTTTGTTCGATGGTGTTTGCTATAGCAGCCATAGTGAAAGCTCGGTCCTTGAGAAAGGCGAGTGACTCCAAGGCCTGGAAATTGACTGCTTTCCAGAGATTAGATTTCACTTGTGACGATGTCTTGGACTCTCTTAAGGAAGACAACATTATCGGTAAAGGCGGTGCTGGAATTGTCTACAAAGGTGTTATGCCTAAGGGAGACCTAGTCGCGGTCAAGAGATTGGCTACAATGTCGCATGGATCTTCCCATGATCACGGGTTCAACGCGGAGATTCAGACGCTAGGAAGGATTAGACACAGGCACATAGTGAAGCTGCTCGGGTTTTGTTCTAACCACGAGACAAATCTCCTAGTGTACGAGTACATGCCCAATGGTAGCCTCGGAGAGGTTCTTCATGGAAAGAAAGGAGGTCACTTGCATTGGGACACACGTTACAAGATAGCTCTTGAAGCAGCCAAGGGTCTTTGCTATCTCCACCATGACTGTTCCCCTTTAATCGTCCATAGAGATGTCAAATCTAACAACATCCTCTTGGATTCCAACTTTGAAGCTCATGTTGCCGACTTTGGTCTCGCCAAGTTCTTACAAGATTCTGGCACTTCTGAATGTATGTCCGCCATTGCCGGCTCCTACGGCTACATCGCTCCAGGTACCACCTTTGCTTGTAAAAAAATGTCACTCAATCGAACATGTGGTTAGAATATATTCTCTTAACTTGTTGTTCCTTGTTGTGCAGAATACGCATATACATTGAAGGTAGATGAGAAGAGCGATGTGTATAGCTTCGGTGTTGTTCTTCTTGAACTCATTACCGGGAGGAAACCCGTTGGAGAATTCGGAGATGGCGTTGATATCGTTCAGTGGGTTCGAAGCATGACAGATTCAAATAAAGATTGTGTGCTCAAAGTAATGGATGATAGACTCTCTTCTGTGCCAATTCACGAAGTAACGCACGTTTTCTACGTTGCGTTGCTCTGTGTTGAAGAGCAGGCGGTGAGTAGGCCAACAATGCGTGAAGTCGTTCAGATTCTCACAGAGATCCCAAAGATGCCTCTTACGAAGCAGCAGCCGGTAGAATCAGACGTGACAGAGAAATCTCCGCCTAAGGATGAATCTACGCCAGAATCAGGAAGTCCACCGGATCTTCTCAGCAACTAGTTTTAACTTATGGTGCTAATCACTTTAATTAGCCCTCTTTATCCGATTCGGTTAAGGCAACAATTAGTAGGTTAGCTCTTTGAGGTTGTTTCAATTCTTACCGCTGTTTTTTTTTTCTTTCTACGAGTAGATTTATCCTTTGCTAGAAATTTTTGAATATATATGTACTTTTAAGTTGAATTTCGTAAGGTAAATGTTAATTATAAGAAATTTAAAATTCCCAGAACATTTTGCATACAAAAATGTGGTTATGTACTATATGATTAAGCTTCCCGGTCCAAGTACACCATTTATCAAGTGTGTTAGATATAAAACCACTTTGACCATTTTTTGTCTCATTCATAGACTTGCTTTGGTTTAATAATCAAGAGAAACAAACACTATAGTCTAATTGGAAATTAAAACGTCTTTATATTAATATAAGAGAAATAAAATTCTTAGTTCATGCTTTACCACCGATATATGTAATTGTGGTAGCTGTTGTGTCACAACAAGAGATTCCATGTGAGAGAAGAGAGAGAGAAAAGTAAGACATGAATGTGTTTTGTGTGGGACTGAAGATGAGTTAGGCTGAGAATGGAGAAAGTGAAAGTTCACTCAACAATACCGTCAATTATTGAGAAATGTAACAAGAGCCTTAATGAATTCAGATGGTCCTCTATTCCCTTGTCTTGAAGGAAACAATCAAAAGCATTTATGGCATCTCCTTCTCATTACTACAAGCCATATTCCCAACTTGGGTTTTGACCCACCAAGTATCAAATCCTTAGGTGTTGTTGCTACCTTTGATATTTACTCATTTCTGAGATAACAATTACTTTTGAGCTACTACATATACAAAAATATTATAAAAAACAATATATGTTATGAGATTTTAGATATACATTTCATTATTAAAGATTTTAAATTTATAATTATATGAACAAAATTTCTTACATCCTAATGAATGAACATTGATCTTCTAAACCTGCTTAACGAATGCCTAACTCTAGGGTTAAGTCACGATTTAACGTGTTAGAAGTCAAGAAAAATTGGAGGACAGAGTAGAGTGGGAAGGTTTCTTACAAGAGCAAGAGCATTGTTTCTTCCGTTCTTTCTTTTTGGTTAGAATGTATTATATTCCTCTTTATCTTTCGTTCTTTTACATATAGACAACGTTTGGAGCATTTTACAATACTAGGAGAATAGAAACAGACTGGAACAAGAGCAGAAAGCTAGTTACACCTTGGATGCAGTTAAATAGACTCACAGGACTAAGTTGCCAGGGTATTGCAAGAGACCGAACCACATAGCAAGGAAGGTGTGTTTTTGTTATTGCTGGATTAGAGATAGGAACGATTCCAAACATATGCAAATCCCAAAATTCTTTAATAAAAAAATTAGTGTATTTTAGGGTCCAAATATTTTTTTAAAGAAAATTTAACTACTAAAAAAATGTACTCGCAAGGTTTATAAAAACATGATGAAACCAAACGCCAGGAAAATACTGAAAAAAAAGACACTGAAAAACAATAGACGAACGCTCTCAAATTGTGATTATAGATCTCATAACGAGAATTTTCTATCCCAACGCTTAAAACTTCCAAGAATAGCATGGAATCGACGAACAACTGTAAAATGTAAAAATTGTTGTGATTAAACCAGAACGAACAAAAAGTTATATTTGGTATTGTTAAGCCGAACCTGAGAGATTGAAGCTGTAGTTAAGGACAGCCGATGGATGGGATGTTAGGTTCGATATAGACAGTCAATTTGCATCTTAGAATCCGTCAGGATCATTACTCACAATTCATACACGTAAGGTTGCTTGAAGAATGATCTTGCAGTTAATAGCCACCTTGAGATTCAAATACGGACCTTTGATCCACAACATTACATTTGACCATGAAATAGAGAGAACTACACAGCTTTGAAATATCAGATAAGTAGTACCTTCAAAATATAGATGTTTAGTATCTTCCATCCTCAAATAGCAAAAGTAAAACAGGTAAAAGGATCAATATAAGTCCTCATGCATGAGTTAATACGTGAGTCTAAGAAGAAGAAGCACCTAGAAAATGAATTGAAGAACTCTCTCTGAGAACCAAACTGACAAGTGCCAAAGAACTACCGAACCAGTTGGAAGATGAAGACTTTGCCAAGTATGCTACGAAGAGAAGACCTTAGTAGAAGAAGATAGTGGAGAGATCATTATTCATTAACACCAATGATGTCAAGGCTAAGTTTATACTTTGAAGTACACATGATCTGACTATACAATAGAAACAAGCCGTTGTTTCATAGTTCACAATGTAGCCAAAGCCCATTCATAAAATTAGGCAGGCTTTACAAAGTAGAAAACCAATAAGATGGTGGGTAAGCCCTCTTCACCCCTTCTTCGTGCTCCATTCAGATTCAGATTTTTGGTCCATTTTATCTTCAGGTGGACATCAACGCATGAAACACGTGTTTTTTCCTTTTTGGAGTTACCTGTTTTCTTTAACGTCATTTGATTAACTTGAGTTGGAGATTAGGTGAACCAAAAAGAAAGAAATAATAGGAGATAACAATGATTATCGTTGTTAACGAAAAGTGGTAAACCAATATAATTCATCGTTACTGTTGGTCTTTGAGTTGACATTATCATTTTTATGGATAAAACTTCAATAAAACATTAGAAGATTATTACACATTAAATTTTAGAATAATCTGTTCCATCACAATCTAAATCGTTGGTAAACAATCATTTTCAATAGATTTATCTTAAAAAATCAATCATTTTCATTCTATATATTTTTAGTTTTGATTAGGGATCTTTGGTCTTGTATAGTTATATATATTTTTCTTGACCATCTTCATCCTATACTTAATTTTGGTCTTTTTTTGTTTTTTTTGCTATATCTCATTGTTATTTTTCGATTTTTTTTTTCATGTCTCTATTAGTGATATGCTTAACCAGAAAAAAAAAACTAATATTCATGCTTGTAGTCAACTACAAAAAAAAAATTATGCGTATTATCTTATACAATTTGATATAGAAAAATACTTGAACTACAATACTTATATGTTTGTTGTATAGTATTGTTTAAACATATGTAATTATATAAATTAACTGAAATAGAGGTGTTAGGGCAAGTAGCAGGAAGGTAGCCTCCGTCTCCAATTGTCCGTCTTACCAAAGAAGAAGAACACACATAACAGTACACACATTTTCGGAGAGCAATGGAGAGTTCAGCAATTTCTCCGAGTATTAATCAAAATTACCTGCTCTGCCCTTCACGCGCCTTCTCCACGCGCCTCCACTCTTTCCCCTCTCTTCGGAACTTATCGCCGTCCTCTTCCTCCATTAAAGTCAGCTCTTTTCTCTTTACCCGACGTTTTATCGATTTCTTTTACTGTTCATCATATGTCTGTTTTATCTGAGCCTTTGTGTATTAATTATATTCACAGCTTCAGCATTCTTCGCATTCTTCTTCTGTATTATATACTGGCATCAATGGTGGAATCTCCCTTACTCGACGCAACGCTGTTTTGTCAAATTCTTCCAGGTTCGTTTGGGATCAGAATCAATGCTTGGGTTATATTCGAATTGTTTTGTTTTTTGATGAGATTATTGGTGTATATATCTGAATTAGTACGGAGGTGTCTGAATTAGCCGACGTAGATTGGGACAACATCGGATTCGGACTTAAGCCGACTGATTATATGTATGTGATGAAATGTAACATCGATGGAGAATTCTCTAAAGGTGAATTGCAACGTTTTGGAAACATTGAAGTCAGCCCATCTGCTGGTGTACTTAACTATGGACAGGTTTTTTTTTCTTAGCCTTTTCTCCAGATTCATGTCATTTACTGTAATGATCCTGAAACCAAGCTTGTATCATGAATCAAAAAGGATTTGAGAACATGTGAGAATCTGGGAACATATGAGAAATTTGTCAGATTCTTGACATTGAAACGCAATCTGCAGTCAGACTTTTTTTTCCTAGTTTCTCGAAGTTCTGTCCGTAAATATAACAAGTTCTATGTAAAAAGCTTAATCTGTGTCAGTCAAACAAATTTTATAGGAGGTTAAGGAGGATTTGATAATATGGTGAAAATTTTTCATATTCTTGACACTGTAACACAATCTGCCAATGAGTCTAGTCTCCTAGTTGCTATGTTGGTTGCATCTAAAGAAGATTGTTTACCAAATCTAACTTTATCTATGCACAGATAAGTCGTTTTATATCTGCAATTGATGATGAGATATGCCAAGTAATGTTGTTGTGGTAGTGTTTGGGATGTAGGACTACATGTTTCTTATTAGTTTGTGTTCTTATGTTGCTTGTTTGTAGGGTTTATTTGAAGGGCTAAAAGCTTACAGAAAGGAAGATGGTAATAACATCCTCCTCTTTCGTCCTGAAGAGAATGCTAACCGTATGAGAAATGGTGCTGAGAGGATGTGTATGCCTGCTCCAACCGTTGAGCAGTTTGTCGAAGCTGTGAAAGCAACTGTACTAGCCAACAAACGTTGGGTAATGAATCACGCTGTTCTTTTCTCTTTCCAGATGTGTGGAAGAAATTATCTGGTTTTATGACTTTAATGTGCGTGTGATGTCTTGTTTTAAGGTTCCGCCTTCAGGTAAAGGTTCCTTATATGTTAGACCGTTGCTCATGGGTACAGGAGCTGTTCTTGGTCTTGCGCCTGCACCTGAATATACTTTCATTATCTATGTTTCACCTGTCGGGAACTACTTCAAGGTCTTCCAAAGTTCTTCTTTCGATCAATTTCAAATATTATGATTAGTTGCATGTTTCTCATTTTCCTTAAATAATGGTACTGATCTATATAATGATGTCAGGAAGGTGTGGCACCAATCAATTTGATTGTGGAAGATGAATTTCACCGTGCAACTCCTGGTGGTACCGGAGGTGTTAAAACTATTGGAAATTATGCTGCAGTAAGTACAAACTGATTTTTTAAATACTTCGATTTTATTTGGGCCAGCTTCTGTAGCTCACAAATGCAACGTATGATTTAGGTACTGAAGGCACAGTCTATTGCCAAAGCCAAAGGATATTCCGATGTTTTGTACCTTGATTGCGTTTACAAAAGATTTCTTGAAGAGGTCTCTTCTTGCAATATTTTCATCGTGAAGGTAAGGAAAACCAATCTTTTGAATTCCAATGATCCCTGTAGAGTCTATAAGATGTCTCTCCCTTTATCAGTCTAAATTCCTCAGGTGTAGAAGATGATATTTAGACTCTGGCACAATCTTTTCTTAGGGGCATTTACAAACATATCAAGCTACTGAATTCTTATTTAGAGATTGTTTTACCTACATTTTTCTCTGCCAGGATAATGTGATCTCTACTCCTGAAATAAAAGGGACAATTTTACCCGGGATTACACGAAAAAGTATAATCGACGTGGCTCGAACCCAAGGGTATCAGGTAATGTTTTCCCTTCTTCAAATTCTCAACAATGCTCACATGTTTAGAATGTATCATAGTACCACTACTGGCTTCTGATCACAGTGCATGTTTATGTGGTGTCATTTAGGTGGAGGAACGAAATGTGACAGTGGATGAATTATTAGAAGCGGACGAGGTTTTCTGCACAGGGACTGCGGTGGTTGTCTCTCCCGTTGGAAGCGTTACTTACAAAGGCAAAAGGTAAAACCTTTTTCCTTTGGATACCCTTTATACAAAAACCATCCTAAAAAGAGGTGAAAAGCTTTCACTTTCTTTTGTATGTCATAAGACTTTCTTTTTTTCCTGTATACACACAGAGTGGCTTACGGAGAAGGTACATTCGGAACTGTGTCGAAGCAACTCTATACCGTTCTGACAAGCTTGCAGATGGGTCTGAGTGAAGACAACATGAATTGGACTGTTAATCTTAGTTAAGCCAGTTGAAGCAAGGCAAATGAATTTTATCAATTCGGCTGCTTCGTTTTTTGCTTGTTATTTTCTTCGGTTTGTAATTCTCTCTCTTATTGAAACTATGACTTGGAGATTGTGTAGAATCTTGTCTATCTTACAACTTCACTGGTTCAAGATCAGTAATGTGGTTACCTTATACCAATAACCTTATATTTACATCTTTGTTTCATGTTACATGTTTACCTGATTACATCCAATGGTTTCTCTAAAGTCTTAACACCATTTCTGAGACATCGCTGATATATGTTGATGCAAATAGTAACAATCGTATTTTGAAGGAATCGACAAACAAATACGAGAAAAAATAACAATCTATTTGTTGAAGGCCGATCTCTTTCCCGATTTCAGTGATGTTCAGTCTGATTGCCGATGCTTTTTCTCCTCTTCTCTTTCTCTATCTATTCTTTCATCCATCCTCTGAAGTTCCCCACCATTTTTGTTCCCTGATTATTTTACGGATTGGGCAAAATCGATATCACGCTAATTACGCGGAATAATATTCTCAAATTTGGTGAATTATATCTGTCAGCGCACTGATTCAGTCCGCAGCGCAGATCCTTATTTCTTCGTTTCATGAGCCGTTCGCTGGATTGGGCCAGACTATCCTTCTTTTGTTGAGTTTCGTTCATGGGCCTCGGCCTTCTAAGACCCATCCACTAACAATATACAATACCTTCCAATCAATAACTCACCAAAAAAGTTAATTTGCGACGAAAAGTTGGACAATAACAAGACCTACTTGTTCAGAATAGTTTGATCCTAAGAAGTTTTGGTAGATCAAGCAAGTTAGATTCGAGTCTTCTAAGAGACATGGATGTGTTATGACCTGAAAGATGTCATGATTATCTCATGATTACGAGATAGTAACAGGTTTATCTACTAAACTAATATAAAAAAATCAGTGAGCATCACTTGAAAGACTGAAGTCGTGCAGAACATATGATTTTCTTTTTAAAAAGAAGGAAAGAAAAAAGAAGAGAGATTGAGAGAAGTGTGTTTTTCATGCAAACAACCTTTTTCACCTTTATATTACTTCGGAAGACTTATTGGGTCCTCCATTAAAGTAGCCAAAAAAGATTAGATCATTGAAAAAAAAAATATTTTAGCTCACAAGATATTCTTTATTTATTTATGTTAACAACATTCATTATATGATGTTACTATTATATATATATATATATATATTTTATATATTAAAGCGGAAGAAACTTTTATTTTGGTTTTGTTATAAACTTTAAGATAAAAATAATTTATGGTTCATAACAATCTTTAAAAATAGGTAAAGGTTGTTTGTTACAGATTTTTATATAAAATTCAAATTTAATAAAGATTTAATAGAAAAAATTCTAGAAAAATAAAATTCAATAAAACCATTTTGATTACAAATTTAGTTATTGATTCGGATCCTGTTCGAGTTTAAATTCGATTGTCCCACTACATAGATATATAACACATTCTGGTATTTTGTCGGATTCGACATATTTTGGTTATTTTGCTTATTTTGGTGTAAGATATATTCGAATATTTTTATTTTTTTGGATAGAGTTGGGTACGGTATAAATCGAGTTTGGGTTTGGGTATTTTATATAAAAATTTAAAATTAAAAAGATTTCATGGAAAAACTAAAATTTAGTTTTTGATTTGGTTCTGGTTTGGGTTTGTTTTTCAAATACATAATTTAGGATTCAGTGGGGTACTTTGTAGGGTTCATTTCTTCTAATTTAGGTTGATTTTTGTTTAGTTTTTAAGTCTCTAAAACAATATTCAAAATATCAAGTTTAAGAACCAAATGAATACATGTTAAAAAAAAAAAAATCAAATTCCACGCTATAACGTGAGTATTATCCTACCATATATAAAAATTGTAATAAAATTAATCATAGTTATAAAACTATGTTTCCAACTATATGTATTTGAATTTAGATGACATATATCTCTACACAATTAATAAGTTATATGTCTTTATCTAACTTTATGAGCTTAATTTTTTATTATATGTAAAGAAAATTGAAAAGAAAAAATGGCCTACGCTACAAGACCAATTCCTGCCAATGGTGTTGAAATCTCAACAAAAACTATCCTTTCTTTAATCCTTTAGCTTTAAAGTCTGAAACTTTATTTACTTTTTCAATACTATATACACTATTCATAAATTCATACTATCTCTATTTTATGAGTTTTGGAGTTTTCCACACACATTAAAAAATTATTAATCAACTTTTTATTAATTTTCTGTTTCATTTAGTTCATAATAATTGTACACTTTGTTTAACGTCATCCTTATATTAGAACCAATAGAAATTAGTTTTTGTAGAACAAACAATAAAATACAAAAAATTAAGAACAAACAGTTTATGATACCACAAGATGCTAGGTTTATCTAAGCTTTACATATCTTTAGGTTTTCAGAGAGAAGACTATTAAAAATGACACTTTACGAAATAATCGATACACGTAAGGTCACGAAATTGGGTAGAAAATAATATTTACTATTTGACTTGAATACTCATAGACCAAAATATCAAGACTTTGTACGAAATGGTATACAAAATTAAGTGTTCATCTAAATTTAAACAATTTATTTGGCAACCACTATCTTGTTGCGTAGCAAGAAAAACGAATCTATAATGAATCAAAGGATTAGTTGTGAAACCTGGTTGCAATGGGTGAGGTAAACGTTTGTAGACAATCAATTATGTTTATTTGAATGTCCTCCAACATACTAAACTTGGGTTTTATCAAAGATTCCTCTAGCCCGAGATGAGTTTCATGGATTATTACTGTTTGCAAACTGAGTTTGAAACATTTCTCTGGATAATGACGTCTGATATCATTGATATTTTGAACGTTCCTGGCATAAGATATTCACAGCCGGTAGTCAAGTCTTACATTGAAGGTTTTGCAAGACTCATAAGATTTTTCAATAATTTTGTTTTTATTTTTATTCCTAGATTTCTAAATTTCAAAACTGTAAAGTTAAAAGCTTTTTCGAGACAAATGTTTTGTTTTCGCCAAGAAACTAACTATTTTCTTCTCTATTATGGTTCAGTGGCAGAGAGTGGATATGAGACTCTGAAAAGTTCGCAGGTTTAAGTCTCATGTTATGCAAAACTAAGTCACAATTCTAGTCAACCCTATACGGATATGGATCTATATTTTTGACTCATTTAAATATCCAAAAATAAAGATTTATTTGTGGACTGCATAGTCTAAGCCCTTCCAAAAAAAAAAACAATAAAAAAAGCTCAATAGTTTGAACGATGGTGATTTTATTTCTCGAAGTGCTCTGACTTTTAAACCCTAACTAATGTCCAATCTCAAACGCAAGTCAACATGTATCATTCTTCTAGAATAGTCGGTCATTAAGTTTCAATTCAAGTAGACAGTAAAATATATTTACATTATTTCTACCTCATTTCATTGGCTCTCAGATTTTCTTTCATGAAGATACATAAGTTTCAAACAACTAATTATTTTCACGAGGCATTTATTTTAAAGAGACCAGTTTGACCAAATTGGAGACACTTATTTTTCAATATTCAATCTTAGTTTCCATTCCAATTTCTATCACCCAGATTTATTTTTTCTTCAAGTCTCGAATTGTTATTTTAGATATGTTTATATAAGCCATCTGTGATCTGTCACTAGCTCTATTTATCTTTCTTCTTTGTTTTATATACTGCCTACTGGCTATGATTAATTAGTTTACCGGATCCGGCATGTAATTTCTTCGGTTTGGCAATTTTGTTCACCTACCATAACGAATTTTTACTCTTTTATATAGTTTCATCACTCTACTTTTGGTAAATTTCCTTTCATTTTTATCAGCAAAAGTGTTAGTTAAAAGTATTTTATACACTATCCGAACATTATCTACTTTTAGTATGAGTACTTATAGTTTAAATTACTGAAAGTATCTATCTATAAGGCTATACCTATATACATACTCAATAATTGGATTCATAAAAAGCCTATCTATAATTTTTCATATTTCAAAATATATTACGCATAAATACATCATTTACCTTTTCCGAGGTTGAACTCCAGTAAAAAAAAGTTTTGAGGTGCACATTTAACTATTTTACCATATATATATTTAACTGTTGTATATTATTTTCTTATTTCATGATGTGAACAAAATTTTTTTTAAAGAATCTGTAGACACTAATATATAGGAGAAAAAAACAAGAGAAAATTTGTTTGAAGACTTGCGTGTGCAATATAGTCTTATGTTCTCTCTGTCATTTCTTAATTATTCCACTATTGTATACTATATAGTATTTGATTATTTTTGGGTTATACAGACATTTCAATTCCCAAAAGTAACTTTTTGATTTTTGGTTCTCTATTAATTTATTTATAAAAAACTTCCATACTTTTTGACATCTTTTCTTTACAAAGACTTTTGACATCTCCTCCAGCTATTATATAATAATATCCTTTTTCTTTTTCTGCCTTCACATAATATCTCTCGTATATAGTTTACACACCATCAATCCATCATCATACCTACACGACCAACATATTAACTCTTGATCATAACAAGATCATCAGAATCAAAAACAAGAGAACAGAAGAAAGACTTCACTAGCTAAGAGAAGAAAGATGGGAAGAGCACCATGTTGTGACAAAGCAAACGTTAAGAAAGGACCTTGGTCTCCTGAAGAAGATGAAAAACTCAAATCTTATATTGAAAAGAATGGAACAGGAGGCAATTGGATCGCTTTGCCTCGAAAGATTGGTATTTACATACTTATACAATTCCTTGTTTTTTATTCACAGATCATGAGGATCATGTTATGATTCTTCATATTCTCTCTCTTTTGTGAAAGAAAATTGATAGCTAAAAAGAGGCTTTTTGTTGGTTTAAGGTTTGAAGAGATGTGGGAAGAGTTGCAGACTAAGGTGGCTTAACTATCTGAGACCAAACATCAGACATGGTGGCTTCTCTGAAGAAGAAGAAAACATCATTTGTAGTCTCTATCTTACTATTGGTAGCAGGTAATCATATCTATCTATATAGTCAAAAGATCATGTGAGAACTCTTAAAGTAGTTATATGATCTTATTGTCTTTATTTGATGATTAAAGGTGGTCTATAATTGCTGCTCAATTGCCGGGAAGAACAGACAACGATATTAAAAACTATTGGAACACAAGGCTCAAGAAGAAACTTATTAATAAACAACGCAAGGAGCTACAAGAAGCTTGTATGGAGCAACAAGAGATGACGGTAATGATGAAGAGACAACAACAACAACAAATCCAAACCTCTTTCATGATGAGACAAGACCAAACAATGTTCACATGGCCATTACAACAGCTTCCACATCATCATAACATTGAAGTACCAGGTCTTGTCATGAATCAAACCAACTCGTTGTATAACCAAGAAGACGTTAAGCCAGTGATCATTAAGAACATGGTCAAGCTTGAAGATAAAAAACTGGAGAAAACAAACATTAATCATCATCATCATCAAGATTCGATGACTAACGCTTTTGATCATCTCTCCTTCTCTCAACTCTTGTTAGATCCTAATCAATACTTAGGATCAGGAGATGGTTTCTCCATGAACTCGATTATGAGCGTCAACTCAAGCTCTCCATTGGTTAACACAGGACTTGATAATCAATGGTTTGGGAGTTTTCAGGCCGAAGCCGTGGACTTGTTTTCAGGATCAGCCACAAGTACTTCAGCAGATCAAAGCACCATAAGTTGGGAGGACATAAGCTCTCTTGTTTATTCTGGTTCAAAGCAAATTTGTTAACTAATTATTCTAAACAAAACGTTACATCATTATTATTTGGGGTAATGCAAGGCTAGTGTGTGTAGATATGAAATATGAGAAGGTCTCATCGATTTCTATTTTTGTATAAATTTATTGTTATCGTAAATTGGCTTTAAAAGAATGTTTATTATATGACTTTGAATTTCTTTTTTTTCATTAAATCATATATATGGATTTTATAACAATATATATTGATTTGAAAGTAACTAATTGGGCATGTATTACGTTTCCAACAATACTGTATAATCTTTTTTTTTGTCTTAGAAGAATGACAAGAACTATGAAAATTCAATAGTGTGTTGTCAGATCCATTTATGTGTAGTTATAGTTGGATTTATTGATTATATGTTCATCTGATATATATACACAAATTAAGGTTACTACTTTTTCGAATTTATATTAGGATTCCCTTGGATTCGTTAGGGGTATTACATATGATGTTTGGGTTCTGCAAAGCAATTTAGCTGGAAACCATTAACGTTGAATAAAAATTAATAACCCTTTTGTAGATCTATATGGATATAAGAGTACCTAACATTTGACAATTTGACCCCCAAAAAAAAACCATTTGACAAAAAAAAAAAAAAAAAGAGTTTCGATTACCAGATAAAGGAATGAGTACAACAATCAACTTCTCAAAGACATGACCTCTCTCTTCCTTAACTACTCACGAGTCTGTTTCTTGTGTTGTCCTCTCATAGAATCAGGTTATGTCATAAGATAATTTTCTTCTCTTATGGTTTTGTATAAATTTTCCAATCTATTAAAATCATCACAAAAATTGTGTTTTGTGTATATACACATAAATACATAGAAAATAGTCAAAAAAAAGAAGGAAGAAGACGATCTGTTCAAGTGTTTAGTCGTGGACGGCTAGGAGTAGACTAGACTTCACAATTTTTCTCATTAAAAATCATATTTTGTTTTTCGACCAAAAAATAATAATAATCATAGTTTGTTTTATATTATTTTGACTAATATAGGACAAATGAGATGATACATAAATGACGTTTTGAAAGAGTAGTACAAAACTAGCTAGTCTCTGAAAGCCAAGTCCTTTGAATGTTCCAAACATTCTCTTCAAAACCGCAATATGACAAAACATACTTCATTTAATTATGCCATTATTCTTCCTTAATATTTACAAATAATAAATATCATACAGATTTATCCAAAGTTAAGAATCTTATAGTAGTATGTTGCAACAAATACTGCCAAATTACATGCTTGTTAATTCTATAACATATGTGTATGAATGTTGAAAGTTTCAAAGTTCACTTTTTACTCTAAATTTCACAATACGTACTTCCAGTGATGACCTAATTTTGGGAGGTGTGAAAATTCTTATCTTAAGTTTTTTTTTAACACTGAATGGTCGGTCTATTAAGTAAGTTTTTACATAATATAGACGGTAAGATTAATTCCGATGTGTAAGTGCGTCTGTTTTTAATGGATTTACCGTCTACTACTAGATTAAAAACCCCTTCTTATCTTAGTTATATATACCTCTATAATATGTAATTAATTAATAATTATTAATCGTGATTAGGAAAGAAAAAAAGGACATAGTGATGAAAATCATGCACGTAAGCCACCTGCATTACTGATTCAGTGTATGGTCCAATGTGTCATATAGGTTACATACAATTTTCTTAAAGTCATTTCATCATCTAACAAATAATTTTTCACCAAATGTAAAAAAATATATGTCATATAAACAAAATTCTCCAATATTCTACTTAAAATGCAAGAAAACACAATTCCGTAATCCAACATCGTTCCCTAATTTCTTATATTATCACATTGCTTGTTCATTATTTTTCCAATACCATAAAAGAATGAAAAAAATTTCTGACAGCCAGACAACAAAGTTTTTATGACATAAAGATAGTCTGAATAACAAAATAAACTATATAGTTTATTCAGGTATACCAAAAGAATAGTGACAAAACAAGTACATTAATTTTACATAATTAGTTACTCATAAATTTCAAATATTCCAACATGGTCTGATGGATCATGTGTATTATATTTGTAATTAAATTGTTATCTTCGTGTTGGGTCAAGATAAAGCAAAAAAGTAGGAAAAGAGAATAATAATGGAGAAGAAGAAATCAAGGAAGAAAAGATGAAGTACATAGGAACGAGAAGTTATAGTTATAAAACTATGACGATTATATAAAATACTCCCAATTGATAGATAACTAATTGTACATTCTGTCGAAGCTCCTCGACGATATGTAAACAAAGCCACATGAATACATGATCGGCTCGACGGCATATAGTCCGCGACAAATAACAATAATAATTACTTAATATTGTCTTACTTTTTTTTATTGTCTTACTTTCTAGTTTTCTCTTTTTGTTTATCAATTTAGGAACCTCTTTCATAATATAAAAATGAAATATTGATATACAAAAAAAAAAATTTTTAAAGAAGAAAAATTCAATTCGTTATTTTTTACAATAATATGCAATATATTTCACCATTATTTTTATTATCAAAATTTTTAAATACAAGGTAATCATATAAATTATATTAATATACAATATAACTTCTTATTATTATTATCATACAAAAAGGGATTTTAGAGGTTTAGAAGTGTGTTTTAGGTCATGGATCGAGTCTTGTCGATCTAACTGTTGACAGAAAAAAAAAATTATGATAAAAAATATTTTTAATAAATTTTTGTAACAAAAATCTAATTACACTATTAAAATTATGAAAATTTAGTGTATTTAACCATAAATTCTAGGTCAGCGATTTTGGGTATTTTGGATTGGGTCGGATCAGTTAATTCGGGTAACAAGTATTTACGATAATTTAGAAAATTTCTGAAAATAACCAAATTTTAGAATGAAACGGATCGGTTTGGATATCGGGTATTTCAGATCAAAAATTTTGATTCCGAACCAACCTGATTTTTTCGGTTATGAAGTATAAAACCAAACAAAAACAAGCCAAAATGAATGATTCAACTAAGCTCTTACCAAATTACCTTATCAAATATATAACCGACCCAAACTAACCCGAATTAGCTTCTACTTCAGTTAATTTTGATTACATTTAAATCTTATGTAAATACCAGATACCCGAACTACCCGACCTGACCAAACTGACCCGAACCACTACCCAAATTTTTCAATAAGTCCTTTACCATATTACTCGAATTTCAAATAAATACCCGAATCGATTTGTCTAAATTTCGGTTCGAATCAGGTCGGACAAATCGGCTCGAGTTTTAATCCCAGAGCTAATGAAATCTCTTTAGAACATAGGTATGAGACTTATTTTTTTTTGGTCAAATGAGAGTTGATTTTTTTAAAATAAATTAAAGGGTTTTTCTTAAATCTTATAAGAGTAAAGGACTTCTTTCAAAAATAATTAATTTTAATTCAGTAATTCAACAGATTTAGATTTAGACACTCAGTATTAGTCAATGTCCTTGACCTTGTCTTAAAAGGAAGGAAATGAAGACGTCGAGAAAGGAAAATAAAGAAAAGAAATCTGTGTTTCCAGAAGATAATTATATATTTTGTTGTGTGAACGGAAATTTTTATTTTAGTTAAAGGGTTGTGGAAACGTAATAATCGAATCCTTCTAGTTTTTGGCGATTTCTCGTCATCTTTTTATGGCAAACAGAATAGATTTGTATCTATACTACTAGTCTATTATTAAAGCATGTTCATATGATAATTTTATAGATTATGATAATCACATGATAATCCTAGTCTCCAAAGTTAGAGGCTCCATTCAAGTGTTTGTTAGGAATGTGTTGAGTCCATTTTCAGATAAAAGTGTTGGCCCATTTGAAGAGAAGCCAATTAAATAGTAAGGCCTTTTGTGCCAGAGGGTTATTTGTCAATGGCCCATCATGTAAATATGAAGGGAAGTTCTCAAATTAGTTTCTATTTATAGATTCTCTTAGTGTTATTGCATGGCAATTGGCATGTGCAAGTTATGGCCTCAGCTCGTGAAATCCACGTGACTACATTCTTTGTTCAAATATGACATGTTGATGTGTTTATTTCTTCTTCCAAAAGTGAAATATATTAATAAGAATACTTTTATCTTAGGCAAATGTCAAACAATGACAGGAGATGAGATTGTTCACTTAATTAAAATATATATGAAGCTGCGATTTCGATCTATAGTCATAAAAACAACCGACCAGATTGCTTTTTGTTATAGGTGTATGTGATTTAAATCATATCGAGACCACCTCACATATCTCAAAATTTAATCATTTCTTTTAGTAAGGCCACATTTATGGTCGATAATACAGAGGACAAGTTGGTCGTTTGCATTTAATAACAACTTTGATCCTAATAAAATTCTCAAATCATATGAATATATCTACCAAAATTCTCAAAATCAATTTAACGTGTCTATATTAGTATTTTTATTTGAAAATGCCTTATGTTATACAACCCAACGACCAATATAATGCTCTTCACATGTAAGGAGTTATGGGCGATTTATCCGCATTTCATACAAAAAGAGGGAAAAAAATCGTCATACTGGATATGTTGTTCGATTGTTTTAAATATAATTTATTTTATTATGAAAAAGGAATTAATTGACGAGTGGTATTTAATTATTTAATATTGTTAAAGTAGTATGAATACGATTAATACGTTCGTTGTAATACCAACAAAGGTTACAAAAGCACATGGGATTTTTGGAATATTATTTATATCATGTCTTCGTAAAGCATCATAATCTTTGACCACTATATGATAAATTGATAATGATTTATAATTTAAATAATTGTTGCTTGATTCATAATTTGGTTTGGGCTTAAATTCATAACTTACTATTAATGAGAAGTTGACACAACTATAAATAATATAACTATCAATGAGAAATTAGATTTGCTTCTAATCGACGGACAACAATATATGGTCATTTTCCCAACCAGACACATGTATTAACTGATACCATAGTTTTTTTTTTTTTTTTTTTTTTTTAACGGCAGATATATAACTGATACCATAGTTATAAGTACAACATGTAATATTTTACATAATAAATACATGTAATTTAAATGAACTTGAATTAGTCACCTAATATCTTCTTTAGGTTGTTCGTTATGGAAAAAAAAATTTTGGTTGACAAAAAAAAAAATCCAATGTTTAAAGAAATCGACTTTAGTTTTTATATATATGTTTGTTTGTTTTTAAAAGTTTAGAAGCCGGTTTTAGGAGTACACGAGACTTCATTAATGTTTTTATTACTACTATTTCTTTATATTATTTGTCCCAATCAAAGTAAACCAAATTGACCAAAGGCATATTTTTTGAGTGTTTGACTATGTTCCATTGGTTTTCTCCGTTGAATAACCGGCATTGCAATTTAATTTAATCCTTAATTGTTTGATGACATTTATTGACAGGCATTAATCAACCATATACTAACGAGAATGTATCAAAAGATTCAAAACCTTAAATTATTACACGTACGATACGTGAAAATTACACCAACTTAAAAAAATTACACAATGTTGACGATACTAAAATTAAATGAAGAGAAATTGTGGGTATATTGCATACTCCAAAAGACAGACATTGAAATTTTTTTTATTTTACCAAATGCACAATTGTATAAATGTCTTACATTTTCATGGATATGCACGCATTGAGATTACAGGAAATAGAGATATAAATAGCCATTGCAGATCCAAATTTGGAATGAGTGCACTAAATTATAGTAACACTAACATCCAAACAAAAAGTGGCTACAAATTTCTCAGCGAAACATATATATGCAGAAACAAATACAATATAGTAATATTTTTTATAAAAGAAAAGAATATAATTATTTAAATATTTCAGAAAATGTAATATACATTTTCCAAATATTAAAAAAACGAATTATATGAATGTATATATATTTAAAATGAATATTATTTGGTATGAAGAGTTGATTTATCTTAACTTGGGACGATGACTTTAGATTCAACGTTCATCAGGAACACGATCGGTCCATGAAACCCGGAAAACCCAGTTAGACACAGTCCTCTTCCTCAAACTCTTGATCCTTTCATGGCTGCTCTTTGAAATCACTCTTCTACCATCTGTTGACTCTACGTACTCTTTGAGCCTCTTCATTGCCAGATCGAGTGTTTCTTCACTCATATTGGCGAAACAAACCCTAAACCAACCCGGTTCAGTACAATGGCACGATGAACCGGGTGAAATATTCAGCTTCACTTCATATACAATCTTCTTCCATAACTCAAGCTCTGCTTCGAATGTGTTTGTATCCAATAGATGTCTCATATCAACCCAACAGAACAAACCAGCGTTGCTTTTAAGACAAGTAATACCTGCAGCTTCAAGACCAGATACGAGTTGCTTCTGACGAATCTTAAGTCTCCTTTGATTCTCATCTAGGTATGTACTTGTGAACTTCTTGTCTGAAAGGAGTTCAGAGAGAAGGTACTGTGTTTGGGAAGAAATGAGACCGAAACTCGACATTTTAGTTGCAGCGGAAACAACCATTTCATCGTTGGAGTAGATTGCTCCAACACGAAAACCTGGTAAACCTAGATCTTTAGAAAGACTGTAAACAACATGAACTCGTTTGGAGACTTCGGTGATTTCGAGATTCTTGTCTTTTAAGACATCCATGACACTAACAAACTGTTCAAACCCAAAAACAGTGCCTGAATAGATTTCGTCGCTTATGAGATGAATGTCTTTGGAAGTAATGAAGTCAACAAGAAGGTTAAGTTCTCTTCTGGTCAACATGGTGCCAAGTGGGTTAGATGGGTTGGTAACAAGTACTCCTTTGACCTTAAGATCAAGCTTTTGAGCTTGTAGATAAGCCTGTTGAAGAGCTGATTCTGTTATTTGAAACCCATTAGAGCTTGAGCAATGAATCGGTACGATCTCTGCTCCAGTTCTCCATTTCAAATCCCTATCGAATCTGTACACATAAGGAGAATCATATACAGTGAGCTCAGGTTTCTTGAGACAAGTAAAGTAGATATAAAACCTAAAAAGTTAGGTTATAGAAATTACCCTGGATAGTAAGGAGTGGGTAAGAGGAAAGCATCGCCGGGCTCAGCGAGACAAAACATAAGAGTTTCATTGGCAGAAGTTGAACCAGCTGCTAGGACAATCTTGCTTGGATCAACTGTTACTCGATTTCCTCTTATTTCCTCCATAAACTCTGTCAAAGCCTATAGACACATAAATTCCCTATTAAGTTACTTGCATTTTGAGTTATATGAACATTTGAAATGTGGAGAGAAGAATGAATTGCTTACTTTTTTGAACTCGGGTAGGCCATGGTAGTCTTGGAAGAGAGCAAGGTCCTTGAAAATGGATTGGCCGTTCTTCTTGAGTCCAGCTGCGTCTGGATTTTTGGCTAACCATGTCTCTATGAGATCAAAACATAGCTGAACATAAAGAAAGAACATTATAAGTTTCTCGACTCATTGAATAATAATAAAGATTTGTGAATAGGATAAAAATGTCGAAGTTATAAAGGTACCTGATTTTCGGCAAGACCCATTTGAATAATGCCAGTAGGATTCTCGATTTGGTCGTAAGGGTTCTTCTCGTATTCTTCCCAACCTAAGAAGTAAGAGGAGTCTTGTCCATGAGAATTGCTTGTCACTTTTGTGGACAATTGTTTCATTTTCTAATATGAACAAAAAAGGTGCTTTTGGTTTAATGGGAGATGATGATCAACGAAGAATAAGAGATTGGTTGTGAGAGAGATAGAGATGTTGATTTAGTATTAATGTGTTAGTTGATTAAAGAGTGAGAAGTGGAATGTAGATGCTTGAGGTATGTGGGAGAGTATTTATACATTTTATTTGCAATGAAAATACTTAATTAGTTTAATTGTCTCGTCATGTGTGAGTAGACAACTTCCGTCTTTTACTTGACGTACCCAATTATTTATCACTCATTGTCATTTAATTATCCAAGATTTGGTACTAAAGAATATTCAAACTACTAGTTTTATTAAAGAGCATTCATTTGTTAGTTTAATGACTTTTTATATCAACCGATAATTTGCTAATCTTATACAATACCAATTACTTCAATTTTAAGTGTCTGATGGTGTGGAGTTATTCTCAATCTCATAGTTAATATGATATAGTAAATAACTCTTATTTGATTTTTCCCCACTAAAAATAATAAATAAAAAGAAATTTTAGGAATTGGGCTAAAAAGAGATGTGTCCAATAGCCTACTTAAAACTATAAGTAGACAAAAATGTAAAATTGTGTAGTAACACTGATTATATTGCATTACACAAATTCACATGAAAAGGATGATAATTAATGGTTGGTGAAATCAGATAGTAAGCTTTTAATTTGTCAATAAAACGCGTTTTTTTTTTGTCACCGTCCAAACATGACAATGTATTAGCCAACAAAAACAATACAAAATTCTATTTGTAGATCGAATGTCATGATAATGTGTTGGGAATTTTACCTTATATTTCGGGAATTATCTGAATGGATTGATTACAGCGCTTCATAATTTATTATCCGTATGTCACAATTGATTATAAATGAATGTTAAGTTTTAGAATTAGAATATGTACTCACAAATACAGTGCAAATGTAATTATCCGTATGTATTCATATCTAAAATTAATTGTTGAAAGAGATATCATAACAACAGGATCGATCGACAGAATAATAAATAAGCCGAAGAAAACGTAAACCATAATTACCGACAGAAGTATCATCAATAAATGAATTTGTTCAAACACATAATCATAAACTATGATTCAAACTACAACATTACATGTTTAACATTACAACAAAATCTTGTGAAAGATCTTTTGAAACCAATATGTATAGTCGTTATTCGTTTCTAAGTTTGACTCATGAAATAACTACATTATCTCGAATATTCTTTGTTGGCATCACAGACAAAACAATTTAAATACCAAAAATGAAAGTTGTTAATGTTATGAGATCGTATTTATTTTTACGACTACACAGTCATTGGCGGACCTATGTATTGGGGGAGGGGTTCAATTGAACCCCCTTAAATTTTGAAAAAGAAAATTTACATAGAATAGTTATGGTTTGTTGAAGCCATATTCAGTTTCTTTCATTATTTTGACACCCAATTATTTAACTAAAGTTATTTTATTGGAAAATTTACATATCAATAAGCAGTCTAAAATCAATTCCCGAACATCCATTTAATCAACTCACCAATTCCTTTGTTGTAGATATTACTTTTCGTATTTTTTCTGTTAAAATTTTTTTTGTATAATATCTCATAAATACACAATAGGACATTATTCAATAACTACCTCATTTGAAATTGACCTAATTTTTTAAATGTATTTGTTTTTGCTAAAAATTGAATCGATAAAACCAGATCGATAACCTAAAATTCAAACTATAAAATCTTTTTTAATCTATTATATGTAGTGGAGAGAACTCAAATCCCCGATACAAGAGTTATTAGTTAGATTATTCGAACAATCATATTCAGAAGAACTAAACTATTTTTTAATACATTATATTATTAATTGTAAGATGTTTGTTTATCAATTGTAACTTTATATAGTATTTATCAAAAAATATTTTATATTTTTACGAAAAAATTATTTTATTATTTATTTATATTATGACCTCAATAAAAATGAATTATGGGTCCGCCACTGTACGAAATTTCTTTTTATATCTACACATTCACAATCTCTATATTTTCAAAAAATAAAAAATTATAATCAAACAAAAACAATGGAAAATGGCAACAGACTATACATATGGTATAACGATGACAAATTATTTAGAAAACTGACTGATCTCGAATTTTTTTTATAAAATTAAAGATTAGTTTCAATTTTTTCTTTTTTAATCCGATTCTTTGCTTGTTGAACTATATGGTGGATTTTTTCACTCATAACGTTAGAGGTCTAACCAGAGTCTTCCAACATTATCGAATGTCCTATTCAAAAACTCGAAAAGATAGATTTTTGTGTTATTTACTAAAAAATCAATAAACTATAAAATTTTGGACCCTAATTACTATAGAATTCCTTTAAAATATAAATATTTTGGTTTTAATTACTATAAAATTCTATAATTTTTAAAAGAACTTGGATTCTAAATATTAGAAAATTCTATAAGCTCTTAAGAATTTGGGGCCTAATATATGTGGTTCCTAAGTTTTGGCTTATGTTTAGCTCATGATTCCAATTTTATAATTTTTTTTACCAGAGTTGTTTATATTTCTTAATAATGAAATTTATAAGTTGAAAAAAATCGATTGGTTTTTTTTTTTTTTTAGTTTTGAGATATTGGTATTATCGTTTATACAAGAGACAGCAGTGTCTGATTCACCTACTTAAACATATCTCATTATCTACAAATAGTGAACTCATAAAAAAAGTGTTACCATTTTGTCGATTTATTACAAGATTAATTGTTTAAATGATTTTTTAAAGACAATTGGATCGTCATATCTAACAAATAATTATGCAAGTGAGATATTATTCTTCTATCTATATCTTTCTGTTTATTTTATTCTTTTGATTAGTTTCCAGACTATTGATCAAGATATCAGTCTAACGTATATTTTGCACTCATTATTACGTCAACAAACATAATTCGTCTATTATTTTAAAAATTTGGAACAACAAGTGATGCTACTAATTTTATTCATTAAATTAGATTGATGGAAATTCTAATCAATCATATTTCAAAAAATAAAATAAATTATTTAGAAGATATTATAAATATACGAAAATGATAACCAATATTTCCAGAAGATACAAATTGGTAGATATTGAATTCTATGCTCCACATGAGAAACCAGCATGAATATTGTGATGAACAAAGTAATTGTTCATTGAACATTTTAAAATGATTTATTTATTCAATCCACCACCATAATAGTAATCACTAAGACCACCTTCAAAGGAAGTTATTAGGAAGGGTTTTTAACATTAAACAAATAAAAAAAATTACAAAAATGAGAGAGAATGTATTGGAGTTCTTAAACAAGGAAAATTAGAACTATGGTTCTTAAATAAGAAACCATTTTGGCCACGTATCATCTTTTTATTGAAATAATTTTTTCAAAATAAAATTTTTAATAAAAGTTAAATTCTAAGAAAGAAATATTAGTATTTTATTGTTTAGAAACTCTTAAGAGTCTCTTAGGGGCTGTTATTCAACATGAATTTTATCACATTTTAAATATGAAGAAGTTTATTGGATTTTAATGGATAAGTGCGATTTTAAAGTTCATTACTAGTAGATTTGGATATGAATTTTGTTAGATTCCAAAGTCTTTAGAAAACAAATAACCGTCGAAATGGGTGAAGACCGACAAAGATAAAATGACCAACGAAAAAATTAATAAAAAAACTATCAATACATGTTAAAGAACACGAAGAAGACTTTTAAGAATTGTAACTTGTTAGATATGATTTCGAGAATTACTCATGTTTATGTTATTATGCTTATGAATTGTAAGAAACTTCTGAATAATTATCGGATGGAGATGAACTCGAATAATACTTTTTATGTATAATTCTGGATGGAATTAGAAAAGATGAGGAAGTGGTAGTATGAGGATGAAGAAGACGAAACCGATGGATCAACAATTGAGGTGGTGGTGCGTTAGAGGAAAGTGGATCTCCGATGGAGAAGAGAAGAAAGTGATTTCCGATGAAAAAAAGTGATCTCCGATGGAGAAGAAAGTAGATCTCCGATGAAGAAGAAAGTGATTTTCGATGTAGAAGAAAGTGTCGATTTGCAATGGGGTTTTAGTTAATTAAATGATAAATACTGATGGATTTCAAAATACCAATAAAATATGTAGGATTTGTGTTCAACGTAAAAAAAACGACGCAAAATCCATCAAAGTCTATTATGAATAAAATTTATTAGTTTTTAAATCTGTTTTGAATAACAGTAATTTTATTGTATTTGAAAATCTGTTACTGAAATTCATCATCCAATAACCCTGAATTTTCATGCATTTGGTCGTATACATCCTCCATTCTTCTTTCGATTTAGAGTACATTAAAATCCACTTAAATACAAGGTCGAATACCCCCACCTTAACCTTTGGAAGATGCTCTAATAATCTAAAAATAACGAGTTGCTAAGATATATATATATATATATACATTGTTTGGGCCAAAAGCCCATATATGTATTAAAAATGTTCTCAATTATTTATTCTCTTCTACTCGATGTATGGAGAAGAAAATGAGCCCATAAAAGACATAAGTGGGCCAAAAAAGGACTATGCCAAATTAATTACCGAAACGGCGAAACGTAAGATACGAAGCTGAACTCTGACTTCTCCTAAAGACAAGGACCTGCAAATGCGAGAAACAGAGATTCACTTGTAATTATTAGATGAGCCAGACGCCATGGATTTTCAAATCTTTTCGAGACCTTCTACTAAAATCTGTAGTGGAGAGAGATTTACTAACTGGAAAATCACTTCATGCGTGCTACGTGAAATGTCTTGTAGCTTCTTCCACTTACCTCTCAAATCACTTCGTAAATCTCTACTCCAAGTGTGGTTGCCTTTCCTACGCACGAGCCGCCTTCGACTGTACAGAAGAACCCAATGTCTTCTCTTACAATGTGATCGTCAAAGCTTATGCGAAAGATTCAAAAATCCATATTGCACGACAGTTGTTCGACGAAATTCCCCAACCAGACACCGTTTCTTACAATACCCTCATCTCGGGATACGCTGATGCCAGAGAAACTGTTTCCGCGATGATCCTTTTCAAGAGAATGCGAGAATTGGGATTCGAGGTAGATGGGTTTACATTATCGGGGTTGATAGCAGCTTGTTGTGACGGCGTTGATTTGATAAAGCAGCTTCATAGTTTTGCTGTTTCGGGAGGGTTTGATTCTTACTCGTCTGTGAATAATGCATTCATTACGTATTACAGTAAAGGCGGGCTTTTGAAAGAGGCAATATCCGTCTTCTACGGGATGGATGAATTAAGAGATGAAGTTTCGTGGAATTCGATGATTGTGGCTTACGGGCAACACAAGGAAGGAGCAAAGGCCTTAGCTTTGTATAAAGAAATGATCTTTAAAGGATTCAAGATCGATATGTTTACACTGGCAAGTGTTTTAAATGCTCTCACCAGCTTGGATCATCTGATCGGTGGCCTTCAGTTCCACTGTAAGTTGATCAAGGCTGGATTTTATCAAAATCCACACGTGGGAAGTGGTTTGATCGATTTCTACTCAAAATGTGGAGGCTGTAATTGTATGTCAGAATGCGAGAAGGTGTTTCGGGAGATTCGATCACCGGATTTGGTTGTCTGGAATACGATGATTTCTGGATATTCAATGAACGAGGAACTCTGTGAAGAAGCTGTGAAGACTTTTAGACAGATGCAACGTATTGGACACAGACCTGATGATTGCAGTTTTGTCTGTGTCACAAGTGCTTGCTCGAATCTATCGTCTCCTTCTCAGGGCAAGCAGATTCATGGTTTGGCAATCAAATCTCACATCCCTTCGAATAGAATCTCTGTGAACAATGCGTTAATTTCGTTGTATTACAAAAGTGGAAACCTGCAAGACGCAAGGCGGGTATTTGATCGAATGCCCGAACTTAATGCTGTATCTTTCAATTGTATGATCAAAGGTTGTGCACAGTACGGGCTTGGAACAGAAGCTTTGTTTTTATACCAACGGATGCTAGACTCCGGGATTGTGCCTAACAATATAACCTTTGTAGCCGTTCTTTCTGCTTGTGTACACAGTGGTAAAGTAGACGAGGGTCAGAAGTACTTCAACATTATGAAGGAGACGTTCAAAATAGAACCAGAGGCTGAACACTATTCTTGTATGATTGATCTTTTAGGCCGAGCAGGAAAGCTAAAAGAGGCAGAGAAATTTATAGATGAAATGCCTTATACGCCAGGCTCTGTTGCTTGGGCTGCATTGCTGGGTGCTTGTAGGAAACACAAAAACATGGCTCTTGCGGAGAGAGCAGCTAATGAGCTCATGGTTATGCAACCATTAGCTGCCACGCCATATGTAATGCTAGCGAACATGTATGCAGATGCAGGGAAATGGGAAGAGATGGCCTTAGTGAGGAAATCAATGAGGGGGAAAAGGATAAGGAAGAAACCGGGATGTAGTTGGATTGAAGTGAAGAAGAAGAAGCATGTATTTGTGGCAGAAGATTGGTCTCACCCTATGATACGGGAAGTGTATGAGTATCTTGTGGAGATGATGAAGAAGATAAAGAGAGTTGGATATGTTATGGACAAGAAATGGGCAATGGTGAAGGAGGAGGATGCAGGCGAGGGTGAAGAAGAGATGCGATTAGGACATCACAGTGAGAAGCTAGCGGTAGCGTTTGGGTTGATGTCGACAAGAGATGGAGAGGAATTAGTCGTGGTGAAGAATTTGAGGATATGTGGGGATTGCCACAATGCGATCAAGTATATGTCTGTGGTTTCAGGTAGAGTAATTATTGTTAGGGATAACCATAGGTTCCATTGCTTTAAAGATGGGAAGTGTTCATGTGGGGATTATTGGTGATAATTATGATTTAATTGAATAGGAAAAATTGTGTTGACGGATACAACATTCAAAAAAGAAAAACTGACCTGTTACAAAATACAAGGAGAATATTGATTACGCTATTTCTTTTTGCGTACGGCTTTACGTGTGAATATGCTTTAGTGTGAACCAGTAGGCTTGATGGTGGCTGTTTAATGTAATGGCTTAAGGTGGAAGACTTGGCAGGCTGGTTTGTATAATCCTTTGGAAACAGCCTGTTCGAATTTCTTGCTCGGTCCTTCGTTTTCTTCCAAGTTTGTCTGGACGAAAAAGCGATTCCACCATGATGAGCTACGCATTTTAGCCTGGCAACGAAAAAAACAAGTGTTAAGTCTTGTACTTGTGGTTCTGTCTTGAAGAATTTTGTGAAAGATTGATAACTGTCATTTAAGCATGCGTTAGTTCCAAATATCACAGAGTTTGAAACATGAAGAGATGCTATTGACTAACTACATACACTAAGCTAGTGCCACTAAACACTAATGGGTATACTTCATTAAGATTCAGGAGAACAGGGTATAGCTAACTTACGGGTCTACCGAATTTAGACAATTCAGCAACTTTAGCTCTCTGCTGACCAGGGAGACCTAGAAAAGTTGAAATTCGAGTTAGAAACTGAAACTCAAAAGAAAAAGTCATCAAAAACTTTTCTTAAAGTTAATGTTAGTTTACCAGCAAAAAGAACAACACCATCTGAAGCTACCCTGGCGAGTTCAGGGACGGTCTTGTTCAGGTACTTGGGTGAGAGATAATCCAAAGCATCTGAGACAATCACAAGAGAGAAGGATTTTGCCCGGTAGGGCAGAGGGAACTTGATATCAGCCACACGTACAAGGCCTTTGCTGACAAAATTCTTGCAGTGAGAATCTGCATCCTCGATGTCATATGGTTCAACACCCCACGCCTCAGTCTCTTCTTCTTTTAGTAGACTGGAAACCACAGTGCATGTGTCAGGACCCACATGCAAGACTTTGCGCATGCCATCTCCATAAGCCTTTTTAAGAACAGGAATGGCTCTTTGGACTTCTGATGTGCAAGAGTAGTCACCTGAGAATTCATACCAAATTGCAACAAAAAAAAGGTCAAACCCGAGTGCCAAGCATTTGCACGGGTTAAACTGGCTGATCTGGATGAAGACATTAACTTAAGCATATGTACTGAGGAAATGAGAAACAAAGATTACCTGTAACCTTGCTGACTTCTTTGATACTTTTGAAGATACCTAAATTACAGAAAGATGAAGGCGTTGAGGATTGCAAATAGGGCTGTAAAGCAAAAGGACCTATTATCCACTCAAATGATGATGGTATATATACCTGGACCACTGTAAGCATAACCAATGAGAAGGCAAGCCCCCTAATGTTGAAAAAAAATAAACAACAATAGATTTAGTTAGAAACATAATACATCCATAATAAATTTATAAAGAAGACAATGAAGTACACATATCATACCACAAGGACAAGGCAAATAGATAGCAATGGAGAAGATCGAGATTTTGAGTGCAAAGCTCCTGCAAATGGGAAGCTTCCACCATCACCTACGCGTCTTGTAGAACCTACTTGCCGTCTTGCCATGATCCCCACAAGCTCAAGCAATTAGATCTACAAAGCAAAGAAAAAAATAATAATAATAAACACCAAATTAGATTACTCTATATCCTTTTTACATTCATAACACAAAGCACAAAGCTTTTTGCTCTATCATTATGAACAAATCAATGTGAAATAAATGTCACTCTCAAGCTTCGGTCATTCTCCATGATTTTAACATGGAATACCATAAGCAATCAAACACAGAAATAAAAAAAATAGCTCATTCTCCCACATAACCATCAACCTAGAAAGAGATCCAAAACCAATACAATAACACGAAACCAATCAGCTATGAGATCCCACCACTAATTAGCTGCGTTTCGTTCTCTCAATTAGTGAAATGTCTTCAGTAATAATGAATTTAACAGAAACAAATCAGATTACCGACAGATCCATGAAATAGCTCGCAGAACAGAAATTTACGAGAGACGAACGAAATCCAAATCGAGAAGGAGAGGAAGGAAGGAAGGAAATCTACCTTGGATCAATGTAAGGGACCAAAGTATGGGTTTGGATCTAAGATCTGAGATCCGAGAAAATGCGCCTTTAACAGCTTCAATACACCTCACTAGAATTTTACTAAAGGAGAAGCGAAGCTTCGAAGTGTAAAATTATCAATCACTGCAATTTCGCTATCTACATATATTCAATATATTTATACTTGTGCCGTCAAAGCGCGTATGGCTATTACGCACTGGTCTCAACGACGTCGTTTAAGACCACAATTTTCGATTAACCTGTGAACTTACAAAATCCGGTTTATTTAATTATATACTTTGGACCTGGTCAATTAAACTTTCAATTTAATGTTGACTTTTGAAAACATCAAACTTTGAGTTGACTCAACCAATTGAACATTCTGATAATCCCAAATCGAAAATTTTCTAAATTCGAAAGCCAAATTGATTTTTGAAAGTTCAATTCAGTTCTTATCTTATTTTTAAAGAACCCTTAAACTTAATTTTCTCTTTTTTTTTTTCAAAAGTAAGCTCAAATTTATCGGTTTAAAGTATCGAAACAATATTTCAAACCGATGAATTTGCGCTCATTCTTGAAAGAAAAGAGAAAATCAAGTTTAGTGGTTCTTTAAAAGGAAGGAAAGAACAGAATCAAACTTTCAAAAATCGATTTGGCTTTCGAATTTAGAGAAATCTTCAATTTGGGATTATAGAAATGTTCAATTGGCGGAGTCAACTCAAAGTTTGATGCTTTTTCAAAAGTCAACAATAAATTGAAAGTTTAATTGACCAAGTCCGGAGTATATAGTTAAATCAATCGGATTTTGTAAGTTCGTAGGTTAATCAACAGTTTTCCAAAAAAAGGGTGGGAGAAAAGTAAAAAACAAAAATTGCATTGTTTACTTATTTACAATCATGCCACTAAAAAAAACTGTCAAAAAAATAAATAAATAAACTGAAAAAAAAACTGTCTTTACAACTTCTATTTTCGTGGCTTCTTCTTCTCTTCTTCTTCCATGCTTCTTTTCTTCTTCTTCTTCTCTTCTTCTTCGTGTTCTTCTCCATTCCCCTGCTTCATTACAAATTTCGAACTCAACATTTTGAAATTTTTTTTCCTAGGGTTTGTGCTATTCACACATATCAACCGATTCAAGGCACAAATTGGTCTGGGTAAATCATTTATTTCAAGTTTCAAGGTTTAGTCTCGATTTCTTAGTTTGTACTTTGGTAGATTTTGGTTGATTTTGTGGGTTTATCTCGATTCTTAGTTTGGTAATGTGGTATAGGTTGGTAGATTATCTGGGTTTGTCTTCGTTACACATAGTAGTGTCTCGGTTGAGTTTGGTAGAGTAATCGTTAGTGTGGTTGAGTTTGTCGAATTTATTGTAGTGGTCTTTGGTAGAGTTTGGTAAATGTAGTTTATAGTGTGGCAGATCTAGGTTTGGTGTAGTTTGGTTGACGTCGGGGGAATTATGTTATAGTGTGGATGGCGTTGGTTTTTTTTAAAAGACTTTGGTAGAGTTATCTTTCAGTGTGGTTGACGGTTGTTATTTTTGGTAGACCTTGGTAGGGTTATATTATAGTGTGGTTGACGTTGGTTTTGTTTGGATGATCTGGGTTGAGTTATTTTTTAGTGTGGTTGACTTTGGTGTTGTTTGGATGATCTTGGTTGGGTTTAGTGTTAGTGTGGTTGACGATGGTTTTGTTTGGATGATCTTGGTTGAGTTTAGTGTTAGTGTGGTTGACGTTGGTTTTGTTTAGATGATCTTGGTTGAGTTATTTTTTAATATGGTTAACTTTGGTTTTTTTTGGATGATCTTGGTTGAATTTAATATTTTATTTTTTTATTGTTTTCTTTTCACAGCTATGGGGGATCAGGAAAAGTACCCCAAAAGGGTGGTTTCAGTAGGAAGGCTCCCTTTGGTAAACAGAAGCATAACCCACTACTGCACATTGAAGAGAATCACAGCCATGAGGGATCTTATTGGCGATGATGCTTATGATGACATAGAGAGGAATTGTCAACTTGGCCTTATAATGCAGTTTGCCAGCTCTCGTTTTTCATGGTCAAGCAAATACGTGCAACACTTGTTGGAGAATATGCTTGACACACCTACGGTGAATGAGATATGGGTGTTGGCCAATGGTCGGCCAATAAGATATTCTCTTCATTAGTTTCACCATATCACGCAGCTGAACTGTGGGTTGCCTGATCCCAATGAGGCAAACTTAGCGGTCGAAGATTTATGGGCTGACATGGGTTTAGTCCATGATGATGGTCCAAATTGGAGAGAGCTTGAGGGGGTCTTAAAGGTATGCAAGAAATGGTCTCTTGCTAAGAGGAAGATGGTAGGTTTGATGGTGGTGTTGTTTGTTGTTGTGTTTGGTTTGCACAACAATAGTAGGATCCATATTTACTATGCCAAATTGGTGATGGATCCGGAAAGATTCGAGAGGCATCCTTGGGGGAGAGTAACATTTCAATCCCTCCTCAAATCGCTCTCCCAAGCATCTCTGTTTTCTTCAACAGTAAGTGTGCACAGCTTTGTGCACGTGCTTCAGATATGGGCCTTCGAGTATATCCCACAATCTGGAATAATGTGTGGAGGTAGAAGAGAGGGACAGGTTGCAGTTTTGCAGTGGGTGTCATTCAGTCTTGCCGCGGTATAAATATTGAGGATGTCTTCGAAGCTGATAAGAAGACAACCGGTAACAACAAGGTGAGTTTCCTTAATTGTTAAATTTTGGTAGATCTTGGTTCAAAGTTATTTTCTGTGTGGTAGAGTTTGGTTGAGGTGTGGTTGATCTTGGCAAAGTAATGGTAGAGTTTCGTTGAGGTGTGGTTGATCTTGGCAGAGTTTGGTGAACATTATATTTTAGTTTGGCTGAGTTTGGTGGATGTTACATTTTAGTATGATTGACTTTGGTAGATCTTGGTTAATGTTATTATTAGTTTGGTAGAGTTTGGTGTATGCTATATTTTAGTTTGGCTGACTTTGGCAGAGTTTGGTTGATGTTATGTTTAGTTTGGCTGACTTTGGTGGGGTTTGGTTGATGTTATGTTTAGTTTGGTTGATCAATCATATCTTTTATGTCTGACTTATTGTTGCTCATTTGTAGGTTCATATGGTCCACCTTCTTCAAAAGCCTTACGAAGAGATATACCCAGAGTGGTCGGGAGATGTTCGTGATCCCAAAATTGACAGGATGATCCGAGACATTCTAGATGGGATAGTAGATGAGGCATTTTGGGTTATTCCGGCTTCTACAAAGAGGAAGGCCGAGGGTCCCCAACGTGAGCTCTAGAGTGCAAAGAAGGCGAAGACTAAGTCGAAAACTCATGAAAGTCCAAAAAGTGAGGAGACTCAAAAGGCAAAGGAGACTACGGACTTGCTACCCGATATGACTCTGGCCGAGTTTCAGAAGGTGGCCAAAGAAAAAGATAAAGAAAGGTTGGAGAAGAAATGGAGGAAGGAGTTTGAGGTCAAAAAACAAGGGGAGGAGAAGGAAATGATGTTACAAATGCTGCAGTCCATGAAGGAGGCTTTTGACGTGATGAGATTTGATCAAATTAACACGTCAGAACAGTTTACAAGACTAGAGGAGAAGAGAGTAGACCATGCTGTCACGGATAAGCGGCTACGTAGGCTTGATGAAGTCATTGGATAGCAGAACTCGATCAATCAATGCCTCCTAAAGGCATTGGAGACAAAACTAGCGGAGGTGGTGATGGCTTTGGAAGAGCCTAAGAAGTCTGCCGTGGACGAAGATCAGTCTCGTGGTGTTGAGGCCTCTATAGGGGAGAAATTGGTATGTAAGAGTCTCCTTGATTATGACTGAGGCAAACCTCGAAGCCCCAATTATGTTGTATTAATCCATATTGTGTGATTGAGCCTGTAAACTGTGGCAGAGTTAGGCGGACATTGTAAACTTTGTGGCAGAGTTATGTGGACTATGTTGATTATGTGATATAGACATGAATAATGTGTACAATCTTTCTTTGGTGTATTGCTTTGGTGTGTTGTTGTGACTGCTCTAATAAATATGTATGAGTTAAATATGTATTGGTAGAGTTAGTTATACTAACTATTTCGTTGTTCTTTCTAGAAGGAAAGGGTATTTGAGGATCAGCCAACCTCACAACCTTTATCAGCGGCTGAAGGTGTAGAGGTTAGTTTGGTTGAATTGTGGTGGATTTTGATTGCTCTACATTTCTGTGTAGTAGAGTTTGGTTGATCTTTGGTTGACCTTTGGTGGATCTTGGTTTATTTACATTACTGTCTGGTTGAGTGTGGTTGATCTCTGTAGAGTTTGGTTGATCTTCGGTTGAGTTTGGTTGATTGAATAAATGACTTGATTTATTTTGTAGAAGGAACAGATCGTTGAGGAGCAGCAAACCTCACAATCTTCCCCACGGATGACACCCTCTGAAATCCTATAGGTTAGTTTGGTAGAACTTTGGTTGAGTTTTGTTGAATTACATTACTGTCTAGTAAAGTTTAGTTGAATTACATTATTGTCTAGTAGAGTTTGGTTTAATGAATAATTGCGTGTTTTGTTTTGTAGAAAGAAGGGATCTTTGACGAGGAGCAAACCCAACAACCTTCCCTACGGTTGACACCCTCTGACAATGTAGAGGTTAGTATGGCATAGTGTGGTTGATTTTTGGGAAAGCTCGGTTGAATGAATAGTTGATGTGATTTGTTTTTCAGAAGGGACGGATCTCTGAGGAGCAGCAAACCTCACAACCTTCTTCAGTTTTGACACCCTCTGTAAACGTAAAGATTACTATGGTAGAGCTTGGTTGATTTATATTTCTGTATGGTTGAGTGTGATTGAGCTTGGTTGAATGAATACTTGACATGATTTATTTTGCAGAAGGAAAGGATCTATGAAGAACAGCAAACCTCATAACATTCCCCAACGTTGACACCCTCTGAAAAGCTTGAGGTTAGTCTGGTAGATCTTGGTGTATTTTAGTAGAGCTTGCCCTACTAACTATATTACATGTTTGATTTCAGAAAAAACGGATCATCGAGGAGCAGAAAACCTCACTGACTCTATCCCCAGCACTATGACTTCCTAAAAATCCAGAGGTGTTTTGGTGGTTCTTAGAATATTGGTATTGCAGAGCTTGGTGGATTTTGGTACTTAATTGTTTCCCTGTTTCCTTGCAGAAAGAATGGATGCTTGAAGAGCAGGAAACCTCTGATCTTATGTCCCCAGCATTGAAAATTGTTAGGAACCCAGAGGTTACCAGTCAGCTAAGAACTCCAATGCAAACTCCTAGCTTTGATGAGGAGTCAACTCAAGAGAACTCCCAGCTCGCAATCATAAGACTCGATGAAGATAACGAGTGTCAAATTTTGGATATAGCAGTCCATGCCGATAAAAGCAATGACTTGGTATATATGGAGGACGTGCTCAGCTAGACCACTTACCCTTGCTGCGAACCATGTATTTGGTTTGTACTTTATAGTGTAGGTTGAGCTTAATATTAGTGTAGTAGACTTTGGTTGACCTTGGTAGATTTTGGTTGACGTTGGTAGACTTTGGTAGAGCTAAATATTAGTGTAGTTGACTTTGGTTGACATTGGTAGACTTTGGTAGAACTTGGTGGAGGCACGAGATAATGTAGTTGACTTTGGTTACATTACGTTCTGTTTGAATACAGAAATCCCTGTTCGAAGGAAGTTTTGTTGTTAAGCGCCTCATAGATGATGACACTATAATAGCGCCTACCTCATATAATCCATTCGGGCTGGTACAAAAGACCAAAGTGAATCGGCTGCATAACCTTATTAGACGTGAATTGTAAGGCCCTCATATTCTCTCTTGAAACGTTTATAATGTGAATCGGCTGTTTGATAATTACTGTTGCTTTCAGGGAAAACTCCGTTGATGACGTTAGTGCTTTAGCTAAGTTATATCTCGAGTTGCTAATGCTTAGAAATTTGTGGCCAGTAGATCAGTATGGATGGTTCACAGATCTGGTAAATCCCTTGGTATAGTTTGGTAGACTTTGGTTGTCTTACAATTATGTTACCTTTTTTTGCAGCATATGACTAGCGGTATAAATATGTCCGTCGAAGAAATATGTAGATTCCATCCCCGTATAAGAGTGAAAGGATTGCCTTCCTTGATCCTGGTCTATGTCATTTCTGGTGTAAGCGGTACCAGACCTTCACGATCAACCCCTAGAAGTATATGTTTGAAGATCTTTTCCGCCAAATGTATTATGGGAGAGCCCCAGTTTGGTGTCCAACGAACAAGCACTGGTTCCGTGATGTTGACATTTTTTACGTCGCTCATAACATCAACAATGTCCATTGGGTAGCAGTGAAGATAGATTTACTTCTAGAGACCGTTTCAATCTATGATCCTGTCCTCTCAGCTGTGGCGCATCAAGATTTGATTCTCAATGAGGTGATTTTATGCAATGTGTGGTTGAGTTATGGTAGAGTTTGGTTGGCTCATATGCAATGTGTGGTTGAGTTATGGTAGAGCTTGGTAGAGTTTGGTTGACTACTATGCAATGTGTGGTTGAGTTGTGGTTAATCTTGGTAGAGTTTGCTTGACTCATATGCAATGTGTGGTTGAGTTATGGTAGAGTTTGGTTGACTCATATGCAATGTGTGGTTGAGTTATGGTAGAGTTTGGTTGACTCATATGCAATGTGTGATTGAGTTATGGTAAATCTTGGTAGAGTTTGGTTGACTCATATGCAATGTGTGGTTGAGTTTTGGAAGAGTTTTGTTGAGCTTGGTTGATCTTTAACAGAGAACTTTAGCGTTGACTTATAAGTGATTTTTACGTTTACTTATGCATCCAGGCCGTATGCGAGGATGATTCCATATCTGCGTAGGAGTATGTTGGCAAAGGAGTTGCAGAAACAGGTTAAGGGGAAGGCTTACACTATCACTAGGGTCAAGGCGACCCTGGTGAACCACCAATCTGGTGATTGTGGATTTACACACTGAAGTTTATTGAGTGTCTTGCCCTTGGACAAGGATTTAAGGAACTGGAAGGTAAGTTCGTCCCTTTTATCCGGATGAGATTCGGTATTGACGACATGGATGAGCTTCCACTACCAGAGACTAACCTTTAGATAGGTAGATCTTGGTTGAATTTGTATTAGCAATTAGCAAAACTTTCTTTTGTTAACAAATACTCTCAAAGGACCAATATTTTATGACAGTTAGATAAAGGTCCTATGAGAGTAGCTGATAAAATGGCGTTTACAAAAACAGCATCAACTTCTTCCTGAGCATCACGAGATTGTAACAGCATGATCAAAGTTTTCAAACAGGCGGCAAAAAAAAAATAGAGATAGATACTATGTGAAGATAGCTTAAAGTTTAGCTGCTTGCCTTGGTGTCTTCAGCATTTAGATGGCATTTGATATTTTCTACAGTTCCAGCCCCGAAATAAGTATCTAAAAATCGAAACCCACTTAAACAATCAGTCTGACAGGAATATCGTCGAACAAGAAGGCATGATTCTAGTAGATACATCTATGTTTCTTGAAACAAAACTGAAATAAAGACCTGCACGAGGTTTAGACGATCTACGAACAGGGTTTTGAACAACAACATGAGCAGGCAATTCCTTGTAGAAGAAATCAAATTCAAAGTATCCATATCTCTGTTCTTCAAGTAAATGAGCGAGACAGAGCGCTTCGTTCAGCTTGGCCTGCAGAAACTTAGGCGGCGCTAAACGAGGCTGGACAAGGAAAAGCTTAGGTGCGCTTGAAGGATCTTTAAGGTATAGCAAAAGGGAATCTTTTGTACGCTGCTCTTCTTCTTCTTCGCAGGCCGCTTCGAAGAAAATGGAGAAGTAAAGACACGAAAAGACGAAAGAGAATGAAACGATAATGGTGCTTTGGACCTAAGACGGTGCCGAGCTAAAGACACTGTCCTCAACATGGAAAGACGATCCAATCAACGTTTTGAATTTATACTTGTCTCGTCAAAGCGCGTATACCTTTTACGTATTGGTCCGAAAACGACATCGTTAATGGTCACAATATAAATAAATTGAAAACGAAAACGTTTTGCCGTTTCTTACATGCGTATAAGTTTGGACCCGACATACACTTCTGTAGTTCAGTGGTACGAGTTACAGCAAACAAAAAAATAACACAAAAGTCCTCATCCGAAGTTATTAGGACTTAGGAGGACATAACATATACAAAACTATTCTGTGTGTTGCGTTTTATTTCTTCTTATTTTCCCACCAAAAAATTGGCTGATCTAAGGGAATTCATCTCACATCTTCATCATCGTTACGAGGTGGTCTCCATTTACGCTTCAGAATCTCACTACTTTCAACTATTGTCTGAGATTTAAGCTTCTCATCTTCACCTTTCAATTTTTCATCAATAAGATACAGCAACTCCTGCAAACCAACTCCTGTTAATGCAGAAACTCTGACATCTGGTTCTTTGTTCTGAGAAGCACCTAGTTTAGCAACTTCTGGAACCTTCCAGAGCTCAGGGTCACTGACATTTTCATCTTCAGACAAAATCCACCCATCAGAGTCATCATCTTGGTTTTGGATTTGGTTCTCATCAACTGCTGCTTCTGATGCATCAAAGGTTTCTTCAGCTTTTAAACCGTCACTTAACTCAGCTTCTTCTGCTGCTTTGCCGTCATCTAAATATAGCTCGTCCTCCACTTCATCTCCTTGATAATCAATCTACAATAAAATTCCCAGTGTGAATTATGGTGGTTGCTTCTTCTACATGTATAGATGGTTTATTTCAATCCTACCTTATTCCAGACTTCAATCATATTTTGAACCTTTTCTTCAGGTACTCCAATTTGATTAAGGACATGAAATACTGTTAAACGATGCTCCTCGAGATTTGGAGCTGTCGAATCAACTACATGCTGCAAGAAACCAACCACATCAACGCCAAGACTTTAAAAATTAACTCAACATTATGATTTTTTTTTGTTTAGCTCTTTACCAAAAGTAGATCAGCTTCCACAACTTCTTCCAGAGTTGATTGAAATGCTTCCACCAGCTGCAAAAGGGCGTGCACCACGAAGCGAAAAGTAAGTGAAATATTACTTGCAAAATGAAAATTGAAATTTAAGTAGGGGTCCATTACCTGTATAGGCAGATCTGATATAAATCCAACAGTGTCACTAAGGAGCACTTTCTTTCTGGAAAATAAATCAACTCATGCAATTCAATATAAGTTCATGTGAACCATAAAGTTATATATAAGATTTTCGACACACCAATCAACTTACCCAGAAGGAAGATGGGCACTCTTGAGTGAAGGATCTAATGTGGCGAACAATCTGCAGAAGCCAGACCAAGCATTCAAAAGTCATGACTTCAGCTACAAATTTGACAGTTTAAGATAGATTTGAAACCATTTGAAAGTTACCGCTCATTGCAGTAGAGAGCAGTCTTTGTTAATGCACTTGTCAGAGTGGATTTACCCTAACAGAAGCAGATAAAATATACTAAGAAAGTAGATTAAAAACATGTGGTTTCTGATGAAACTCCTTGAGAGCACAATTCAAACACTTACAGCATTTGTGTAACCAACAACGGCAATGGTAGCTGAACTGTGACCCTCTAAGCCCACTCTTCTCTTACGTCCAGCACGCTGCAATAGCCGTGTTCGACGGGCTTCCTTAATTTGGGATAACAAGTGAAGCCTCCGGTCTGATATCCTGGTTGATCAAGATTTTGTTAATAACAAAGATAAAATATAAGAAAAGAGAGCCATACATAATGTTCTTCGACTAACCAACAATGCGACACGGAATATATATAAATGGTCTACGATAAGCTTTTGTATGGTTAAGACCTTCGGCGTTGAAGCTGAAGCTCAGTTTCTCCTGCACCCCCAACAAAACCGCCTCCGGTTCCACTTGCTGCTCTCCTGCACAAAAATTTAACAACATTTTCATCAATGTCTCAAGAATCAAAATTGTAAAAGGTATTCACAACTAAGTATCAAGATAAATCAACTCACCCTCGGGCACTCACAACTTCAGCTTCTCCAAACTGCCCAAAGCTGTGGCGTCCATCAGTACCACGCACTCGAACCAGCCTGCTCTTTTTGTACATCAGAGCTGCTAACTCAGCCTGCAAAGGGATGAACCTAACAGCGCTAATTAAACTTTTTTAATCGGTAAATGAGGAATCTGTTTTGTCACAGTACCTGTAATTTTGCTTCCTTCGTATGAGCATGAGCATTAAATATCTCAATAATAAGACCTACACGATCGAGTACAGGTTTTCCCCACAATCGCTTAAGAGTCAAATGTGAAGACACAATATTAGCTTTACACGGAAGGGAGACAAATAAAAAACCCTGAAGAAACTTCGGATTTTCATAGCATTACCTCCAAATTCCGTTGTTGAATAGCTGATAAAATGGCGTTTACAAAAACAGCATCAACGTCTTCCTGAGCATCACGAGATTGTAACAGCATGATCCAAGTTTTCAAACAGGCGGCAAAAGAAAAATAGAGATAGATACTATGTGAAAATATCTTAAACTTTAACTGCTTGCCTTGGTGTCTTCAGCATTTAGATGGCATTTGATGTTGTCTACAGTTCCAGCCCCGAAATAAGTATCTAAAAATCAAAATCCACTTTAACAATCAGTCTCACAGGAATATCGTCGAACAAGTGGACGGCATGATTCTTAATACATCTATATTTATTGAAACGAAACTGAAATACGGACCTGCGCGAGGTCTAGACGATCTACGAACAGGGTTTTGAACAACAACATGAGAAGGCAATTCCTTGTCGAAGAAATCAGATTCAAAGTAGCCATATCTCTGTTCTTCAAGTGAATTCGCGAGACAGAGTGCTTCGTTCAGCTTGGCCTGCAGAAATTTTGGAGGCGCTAAACGAGGCTGGACAAGGAAAAGCTTAGGTGCACTTGAAGGATCTTTAGGGTATAGCAAAAGGGAATCCTTAGTACGCTGCTCTTCTCCTTCTTCACTCGTCTTAGGCGCATGCCGCTTCGAGGAAAATGGAGAAGAGAAGACACGAAAATGAGACGATAAAGGCGTTTCGGACCTAAGACGGTGCCGAGCTAAAGACACTGTCCTCAACATTGAGAGACGATCTAATCGACGTTTTAAAGCTTTCACTTGCTTGAAGATTACAAATAGTATCTTTGCTGTCCTTATACCAAAAACTTGCGTGATTCAGCCAAAGTGCGAGACCTGTTGTACTCATTCACAAGTTCAATTCTGATCGTCACCGAAACAGTGCTTCTCTTCTCCTTTGTATAAACGAATATTTTTTGGTTGAAGCAAAAATGGCAGTGGTTCGGTATTTGAAAACGGGTTACGGACAAATTTGGTTTGTAAACTGTAATCATTCAAGATTTTGGTCAAGTTCTAGATTTAGAAACATGCCGGTACATGTTTACTTGTAGCAAAGGGGACATAAAGAACAACAAAATTGAACTAATGTAATGAAAGATAGAGAAACAAAAACATGAACACTGTTTGATTCAACCTATTAATCCGAAAGTTCCTTTCTCTATAAACTAATTGGTAATAATGTTACAATGCTTTAGCTCGACTTCGTTCACCTCTTCCCTTATGCCTATGATGAGCAGTCCCTTTCTTCTTTCCTTCTTTATTCCCTTTAGGTTTAGTTTTCTCAATCAAATCCTCCTCACCTTTTCTCTTATACATCTTAAAACTCATCTCTCTCTCACTTGCCATTTTCATCACTTTCTCTGTTATCTCTGCAGCAATCGTCCTATTGTACAGTTTATTCAATCCTTTCATAAGTTTTGCATAAGTATCAGGTTGCGGCATCAAGTCCATCTCCATCATATCAAGACAATACGAACACGCCTCCTTCACGTAGCCTCTTGCGAGCAATGCATGGATCCATATTGTCCAAGCTGATACATTCAGCTCACACGAACAATTTTTGTTTGATATGCAACTCCAAACATCTTTCGCCATTTCGAGTTTATCATGTCTAACAAGAGTATTTAGCAATGACTTGAGCACTCCATATTGAGGCGCAGAGAATATTCCTCGGCTTACCATTTCTTTGAAGTGATCGCAAGCTTCGATTAGACAATCTTGGCTTGTATATCCATTGATCATAATAACAAACGTATCAACTCCAGGGCATAAACCATTAGCTTCCATATCATTCCATAGCCGAACCGCTTCTTTCACTTCCCCTAACTTGCAGGCTAATCTGATCACTACATTGTAAATGAAGAGATCAGGACGACAACCTACTTGCTTCATCTTCTCAATTAACTCCAAACACTCTTCAAACTGTTCTTTCTTCTCATGAGCAACCATTATCTGCATATATGTTACTTGCGACGGCATAACTCCTTTCTTTCTCATATCATCTAAAACGCTATATCCCTTATCTATCATTCCCCATTTACAAAACCCACTTATCAGCGCAGTATAAGTCACAATATCAGCCTCACATCCATACCTTTCCATTTCAACAAAAACCCTCATCGCTTCATCCATTCTCTTCTCCATCTTACACAATGCTTGGATCAATACCGTGTAGCAATTTGCATTTGGTTCATAACCTCTCTTTCTCATATCCTTTAGAAGATCATAAGCATCCGCCATTTTCCCAGCATGAGCATATCCACTAAGCAAGTTAGTGAAGACCACAATGTCTGGCTCAAGCCCTGCTTCCTTCATCTGAACCAAAACATTTTTAGCTTCCATCAATTTCCCTTCTCTACACCAACCATACAACAACGAAGTAAAATACCGCAAATTCGGAGGATACTTCTCTTTCATATCCTCGAAAAGCTTTGAAGCATCCTTAACACTACCATTTTTACACAAAGCGTCTAACAAGCTTCCAAAAAAATACTCGTCAGGCTCTAAACCGTACTTAGGCATTTCGTCGAGCACCTCCACTGCTTTCTTCACCATGTTAGCAGAAGCATACCTTCTAATCAGTACAACGAACAACTCCGGCTCAATAAACTGCGGGTTCTCCTTCTTTATCTCTTCGATCAAACCCCAAACAGCTCCAAATTGCCGCAATTTACTAAGAATCTTCACCATCGATTTGCAGACTTCATAACTGTGACTATAACCAGGTTGCTTCGTTGCCCAGAGAAAGAATCTATAACCTAGATTCCCAGCATCGCCACATCGACTCAACACTCGTACGATTAACCCAGCTCGTAGATCAATACCGGATTCGTTAAGAGCAAGCTCCAATTTCGGAACCCGAGAATGGTAATTACGCAAAATTCTGTATATCTTCTCAACATCACCAGCGAACTCATCCTCATGCTTCTCTGCACAAACTAAGTCAACTCCATTCTTTCTCTCCGTTGATTCCACGAAATCGTATTTGAGAACTCTAGAATTGTGAAACCTTTTGCAGATGACATCGATTCGTGAAGTTGCTTGAGAAGATGGTAAGACAATATAGCGAAGATCGACTATAGTAGAGATTCTACGCATATCTCACTCACTTCACGCTTTCTTCAAAATGACGGCGTTTCATCATATAAAGTCTTCTCCTCTGCTTCTCTGGTTTTGTATATTTAAAAGTCTTAAAAAGAGAAAAAAGTTTCTCCAACAACGAAAGATATAGATGACTGATGAGGAAAGCTCTGTGTTTAACAGAGAGTTTATCAATCATAACCGAAAACTTGACTACTTTGCTCAATTTCAATCAGAGACTAACAGGTTTCACTCGCTCCGGCGATAACAGAAACGCTCTCAAGCTCTTCGCCGATATTCACCGATGCACAACTCTGAGACCAGACAAGTACAGTGTCTCGTTAGCTAGTACTGCCGCTGGGCACCTCCGTGATACCATCTTCGGTGGCCAGGTACATTGTTATGCGATTCGCTCCGGTGTATTGTCTCACTCTCATGTCTTTAATACGCTTCTCTCGCTCTATGCGAGATCAGGGGAATTAATTTCGTTGAAGAAGAATTTCGAAGAGATAAAGAAACCTGATGTCTATTCATGGACGACGCTTCTGAGCGCATGTTTTAAGCTTGGGGATATCGAGTATGCGTTTGAGGTGTTTGATTATATGCCTGAGAGAAATAATGTTGCAGTTTGGAACGCTATGATCACGGGTTGCAAAGAAAATGGCTATCACGGAACAAGTATTGAGTTGTTTCAGGAAATGCACAAGCTTGGTGTTCGACATGACAAGTTTGGCTTTGCTACTGTTTTGAGTAATGGCTCTACGGATTTTGGTAAGCAGGTGCATTCACTGGTTATAAAAGCTGGATATTTGGTTGCACCATCTGTTGTTAATGCCCTAATTACAATGTATTTCAACTGCCAAGAGATTGATGAAGCCAGTCTGGTGTTTGAAGAAGCTGATGGTGCTGTCCTTAATCAGGTTACTTTTAATGTAGTCATCAATGGTTTGGCTGGTTTCAATAGAGAAGAGTCTTTGTTGGTGTTTAGACAAATGCTAAAAGCTGGTCTTAGACCAACTGATCTGACCTTTGTTAGCGTTATGTCTTCGTGTACATGTGAAACTATGGGACACCAAGTACATGGACTAGCCATCAAGACAGGGTATGACGAGTACACGTTGGTTAGCAATTCCACTATGACAATGTATTCTTCATTTGACAATTTCGCAGCAGCTATAAAGGTTTTTGAGTCATTGGAAGAGAAGGATTTGGTTTCTTGGAATACAATGATCTCAGGTTATAACCAAGCGAAATTGGGCGAGTCTGCAATGTCAGTATACAAGCAAATGCAAAGAATAGGGGTTAAACCAGATGAGTTTACTTTTGGAAGTCTTCTAGCAAGCTCTCTGGATTTAACTGTCCTGGTTATGATTCAAGCATGTGTAATAAAATTCGGGCTTACTTCAAAGATTGAAATTTCCAACACGTTGATATCTGCCTATTCAAAGCATGGAGAGATCGCAAAAGCGGACCTAATATTCAAGAGGTCACTGGAGAAGAGTCTAGTCTCATGGAACGCAATAATCTCGGGGTTTTACCATAATGGGTTTCCTTTTGAAGGTTTGAAAAGATTCTCTTGCTTGCTAGAATCTGAAGTCCTAATCCAACCTGATGCTTATACACTGAGCACACTTTTGAGCATTTGCGTAGACATTTCGTCTTTTTTGCTCGGAAAGCAGACTCATGCTTATGTCCTCAGACACGGGCAATTCAAGGAGACACTGATAGGCAATGCCCTTGTAAACATGTATTCTCAATGTGGGACTCTACAAAAATCTCTTGAAGCGTTCAAACATATGTCTGAAAAGGACGTTGTGTCATGGAATTCTCTGATCTCTGCATACGCAAGACACGGGGAAGGAGAGAGTGCGGTTCTAACTTACAAAACGATGCAAGAAGAAGGAATAGTGGATCCTGATGCAGCCACGTTCGCAGCAGTTCTCTCTGCTTGCAGCCACGCTGGTTTAGTCAAAGAAGGACTCGAGATTTTTAACTCAATGGTGGAATTTCACAATGTGACACCAAATGTAAATCATTTTTCGTGCTTAGTTGATCTTCTTGGTCGAGCGGGTTACCTCGATGAAGCGGAAAACTTTTTAAAGATCAACGAGAAGAGCATTGGTTTAGGGGTAAATGTGTGGTGGGCATTGTTTAGTGCTTGTGCTGCTCACGGTGATTTAAAGCTTGGGAAGATAGTAGCGAAGTTACTAATGGAGAAAGAGAAGAATGATCCATCAGTTTACGTTCAACTGTCCAATATATACGCAGGAGCTGGTTTATGGAATGAAGCAGAAGAGACGAGAGAAGCAATAAACATGACTGGAGCAATGAAGCAAAGAGGTTGCAGCTGGATGAGAGTGTAATCGAATCGGGCTTAACCGGTTTATTAAATCGAAAACCGGTACTTGTTATATTTTTTTTTTTTTGTCACAACTGGTTATATTTATTTACTAGGATTATAACCGCCTTATAACGCGGGATTCGATTATTTTGATTATTTTTTAAAAGTATTCATTTAGGTTGTTAGATCCGTGTTGATATTTTAAAATATTGTATCGAGATGTTATTTTAGAGGCCAAAAAGCCGAACCATAATGATCCAAATTAGAAGAATCGAAGCTGAAAGAATACTCAAATAATCTATGTATCCAAAAAACCAAACTCGAACTCAAACCTGAACCAAATCAAGATCTGAATTCTAGCTTTTTAGAGTTTTTCTATTAGATTTTTTTAATTTTGAATTTTTCTATAAAAATACATGAATCTGAAATCGATCTATACCGAACCAAACTCTATCTGAAAAATAAAACTATGTGATTAAGTCTCAAACTAAAATAAACAAAATAGTGAATTACATGAACTGAACCCGAGAAAATAACAGAATGTGTCCTAAATCTATGGTTCGGAAAATCGAATCCAAGCCCGTACCGGAACCGAATTATTAATCGAAGTTTTAACCAATATATTAAATTAGTTTTTTTAAAAGTTTTTTCCATTAAATCTTTATTAATTTTAAATTTTTGTATAAAATTCTTTAACAAAACCTACTTTAATCCTATTTTTAAGGGTTGTAATAAATCTTAGTTTAATTTTATGTTATAGTTTATAACACGTCCAAAATGAAAGTATCTTCCGGTTTAAATGAACCAAACCCGAGAAAATAACAAAATGTATCCTAAGTCTATGTATGCTGAAAATCGAATCCAAACCTATACCGGAACCGATCAATAACTGAATTTTTAACCGATATATTAAATTAGTTTTTTTAGAATTTTTTCTATTAAATCTTTATTAATTTTGAATTTTTGTATAATTTTTAGGGTTGACAGTCTAATTGCACTTCATAGGTTTGACATAACCACAATTACATCTAAACTTTAGGCATCAGTTTAATTGCAGACAATTACGACTCAAAATATCCAATTCCACCTTAAATCGATGTAAACTTCCAATTGCATATACAATTTGAGTCGAAAAGCCTAATTGCATATTATGTGGTAGATTACGGTTTACAGTGGACCGAAATGATGTTTTGTTGTGTTAATCAGACCATAAGCAGGCTTTAACCGGACCCGATTAAGAGTGAGTTAAGACCCGATTCAGTTGGTGAAAAATCAAATATCGAAAGGATAAAATATCAAACCCTAGAAATTGGAAAATCGAAATCCGTGTGAAATCGAAGGTGAAAACGAAAGCTTGAACGAGAGAGTGATGGAGGACGATTTGGAGTGCAGATGATTCTGGTGTATGATGCAGAAGAAAAGCTCATTACTTTTTCTCTAGCTTTTTGGTTTGTAAATTGGACTAATGGAGATTCGATTCTTTGTCAAAGCTTTTTCCATGAAGAAAGGTATGATGTTATGGAATGATGATGATGATGATGATGAAGACTCATCCGAGGAATCATCATCGTCTTCTGCTTCTGACTCAAATGATGATAATACAGAGATTGGGAAGACTAAGAAGAGAAAGAGTAAGAAAAAATAGGTAGGAAGAAAAAACAGGTGGTGAGACAATTGAGAATGCCCAGATGCAAAGTGATAAAAAGAATCTATCCTTTTCACAGAAGGAGAAGAAGAAGAAGAATTATGTTGAAGGAGATACTGGTGTTTATTCTGGTTTTGATTCCCAAATATCTCAACATTTGTGGTAAAATCTTTGAATTTGATGGCAACTTGATATGAATGCAAAGAAATAAGAGCTTTGAGTCAAACTCTTTGTGTTTGATGATCATTTGATATAGGAAACCAAAACAGGATCTTAATTTGACGATCAATCATCACTTAGTATTTATTTTCTAAAAGCTTAATTTCAATATATGAATGGAAAGAAGCAACATGAGCTTGATTTCACTAATAACCACACATTTACGTTGAAAAATCAAACACTATTGCAACATCGAAATCTTACAATACTGCAACAATTCAAGCTTTGTTGCAGAGCTTATCTCGAATTCTGTGATCTAAAGCTGTGAATTGATTCTTCAAACACCAACTTTCATCTGTTCTAGCAATCTGGAACGAGATGAAATGGTTCTTATTCTACCTCTCTCATGGAAATGTCGACTGGTTTTGAGAAATTATTTACCGGACAAGATTCAAAAATGAAATCAAAGAATCGATGTCTCTCTTCTTAGATGGATACTTGATCGGTCTTGAAGAGCTACCAAGCTAGAATTCCTGCTTTAAAAAAAGTATTTGCAAACTCCTTCTGGTCACCATCTGCTCTGAATTTTGCAACTTTAACTCCACTTCCAGCCAATGTATCCGCAAGTTCATCATATGATGCTTCCATAGCTTGGCAAAATGGACACCACGGAGTATAGAGCATTACCAGAAACGTTGCTCATATCGATTGAAGAAATTTTTGGTTAAGATTTAGGGATTTAGGGTTACGATAACTATTTCTGAATTTATGGCTCCTACACATTTAAAGAAGACAAGATCCAAGTCTACAATCGGGTCATAAATGTGGACTTCGTTTGGTTTTAATTGGGTCGTACGGTTAACCTCAAACAAACCGAGAAATCAGATCCACATGTGCAATTGGAAGTTTGAATTGATTTAGGGTGGAATTGGACATTTTACGTGGCAATTATCTGCAATTAAACTGAGCCCTAAAGTTTGTGTGTAATTGTGGTTACGTCAAACTTACCAGGTGCAATTAGACTGTTAACCCTTAATTTTTATCTTAAAGTTTATAATATAGGTTTAAATAAAAGTGTCTTCCGCTTTAATATATAAGAGTAGTATTATACTCACGCTATAGTGTGGGATTTGATTGTTTTATTTCAATTTTTTATTTAGTTTTATGTTTTGAATATTATTTTCAAGATGTTGTTTTTGAGGTCATAAACCCAAACCGAAATCAACCCAAAATAGAGGAACCGAACTCAGCAAATTACCCAAATAGATCCTAAATCTATGTATATGAAAAACTAACCTAACTCGATTCAAAACAAAATCAATAACCAAATTTTAGCTTTTTAGATTTATTCTATTACATCTTGTTTAATTTTGAATTTTTATATAAAAATATACGACCCTGAACTCGATCAATACCAAATCGAATTCTGTTCAAAAATTTAAAATACCTGAATAAGTCTTAAAACAGCCTACCAAAATACCAAATTAGAGGAACCGAACTCGACAAAATATCAGAGTAAGTCCTAAATATATGTACCTGAAAACCGAATTCAAACCCGAACCGTAACTAAATTAATAACCGATTTGTACCTGAATTTTTTGTATATTAAATTTTTATTTTTAGAAATTTATCTATTAAATCTTTATTGATTTTGAATTTTGTATAAAAATTTGCAACAAAACTATTTTATTTCTATTTTTAAGGATTGTTATGAACCATATGTTAATTTAATCCTAAAATTTATAATATAGGTTAAAATGAAATTATCTCTACTTTTAATATGTAAGATTCAATTTTTTAAATAGAAACAGAAAATCTGTAACGAAATAAGCAAATAAATGCAAATGTTGAATTATTCAAAATGCTTAATCATTAGCCTCTTCTTGTTTGAGTGCGAATGAATGATGATCATCGGTATCCCTGAAAAAGCTGTATTCTTTTTGGTTTATTTTTGAAAAAAATCAAAACGCACCGGTTGATCTTTCTGACAATTCACTGGCATTAACGTAATCCAAATCAGGATTAGGGGTCCACTTGTCTCTTAAAGATCCCGCAGTATCCGTTGCCAACAATATAGTCTACAATTATATTATTTCTCTTCTTAATTTTTTTTCAACTCATTATTATTATTTTGTTTGGTCAATATTAGATCACAACTAGCTGGTCCATTAGTTAAATTTTTGCAGGCAGCAGGATTCATTCTCTAGATATGCAAGTGTATTTACTTTTAATAAACTTATCGTCTGCCACTAGACTAAAACTACTTGCTCAACTGATTATTTCTTAAAATATTGGAAAAATTTGATGACCAGAAAAAAAACCCTTAAAAGTTATACAAAATTTGAAATGGTAGATTTATTTTCTAGTACTACAACTAAAAATATCAGCTCAGTAACTCAGAGGTGTAAGAATTTTTATGAAAAGAGAAACACTTAAACAAACTTTTCATTTTTGAAAAATCTTCTAAATAGGATAAGAACGCTGGCTACTCATCTAGAGTTAGTACCATTTTCAAAACATCATAATTATTCGTCACAAGTTTGATCTTCATCATGTTGAGAATAAATAGACAATCATCATCATTCATAAAACCGCTTTCCATTTCAGAATGAAAACAAAAAAGAGAAGCCTTGGGAATAGTTTAAATTCTCATACATGTTAACTCTATCGAATCTGGGAAACAAAATCATATTTAATTTCTTTTAAATATAGTGATATAAATATTTTCTGATATTAACATTATAATATTTATAAATTTACAGAAAATATTATCATTTGCTTATATAGAAGTGAACAATAAGATAATTATGAAAATAGCCAAAACAAAAATTAGAGGGAAAAATCCCAAAGAAAGAATTAACCCAAAATAAGAAAAAAAAACTCACACATTTTATGAATCTTGACTCTTTCTGTTTTGTTTTTCTTTTTCAAAAAAAAAAACTAAAAGCCGTAATTAACAAGCAAAACCCTTAATTAAAAATTTAATTTTAATAATCAGGCATTGATTGACTAATCTTGCCTTCTTCTTCAACCATCTTCTTCTCAGTAATCCTTAACCAAATACAAACACCAGTAAAACTAATCATCAAGCTCGCAATTCCACTACCAAGTCCAATCCCAACGATGGCCATTACCGATAATCCTTTACTCTTCGTCATTTCCTGCAACGGATAACCGTACAATCCTTTGTTCCCTACGAACGAGCTAGCATTAAACCTCGGAAAATTCCCAGTCCGGTTTGACAAATACGTCGGAATCTGGCCGGAGAGTTTGTTATTCGAAACATCGAACGCCGATAGTCTCGCGAGAAGTCCTAACTGCTGTGGAATCGGACCAGAGAGTTGATTATCATGGAGATCGATTACGTTGAGGTAAGCGCAAAGAGCGAGCTGCGGAGGGATTTCGCCTGAGAGACGATTAGATGAGAGATTGAGCACAGCAAGGTTAACGAGAAACTGAATCTCCGGAGGGATATCGCCGGAAATCTGATTTGAGGATAGATCTAGAGATTGGAGGTTTGTACAGTTTGAGAGAAAAGGAGAAATTGAGCCACGAAGGGAAAGATTAGTAAGAGAGAGTTTATAGATTCGGCCGTTGTTACAGGTAGCTCCAGGGAGATAAGAAGTGAAGCCAGAACAAGGATTAGAGAAAACAGAGTTGGTCCAATTCCGGAGATTACTCGCCGGATCTTCTAAACTTAGCCGCAGATTTTTCAAACACGCCTCGTCGTTTGGATCAGCGGAGGTTAAACGTCGTGACGTTTCGAAAGCTAGTAGAAGAAGAAAGAGTAACCGGTAAGTAAACCGGTGACTCCTCGTCATCGATCTCTCTTTCTCTTGCTCTCCTTGGTCTTCAAAGCGATTTCCCAGAAACTGAAACTTTCATGTGAGTGCCAACAAAAAGAAACATAACTTTTTTAAACGGTCACAGAAATTTGTAGTTGACAGAATATTTGTTTATTACGGCGCACGTTAACAAGATAGAAGTATGCGCACGATAGAGTTGGGTGTTTAATATGGTAGGTTCAGTTAAACTAGTCTTGATTGTGTTGTGTTGTGTTGTGTTTAACTTTAATTATTGGGTTTATTTATTCTATAAATATACAACAAATCTCATGCTTAACCTTTTAATCATGTCATCCATTTCTCACATTAGAGTAAATATTATCAACTGAGTATTACTAATTGTTGCTGATTTATTTTTAGATTGAAAATACTATTGTAGTGGGGCTGTTTCTGCATCTTTGGTGTGTTCCATAGGTTTAAACTTTTTCTTTACAGACTTTTGCTTGTGGGTTATAAAATAAAATCATGAGAACCATTCATTGGTTTTATATTTTTTTATTTGGTTAGGAGTTTCTGGTCCAGTAATTTGGAACCATGTGTAGAGTCATGATACTACGAGTTATGACAAGCTTTTGTTAAAAAAAGGCGAAGCAGAAATGGCCACTAAAGCAATTGCACATTATTTTCGTGATTAGTGGCTTCACACTATTTCACTTTTATAAGATAATAGATAGCTTATTTTATACCAAATAGGTAACATAATGTTATAATGGTGGTTGACATTGACACCCATATATAAACCACTCAAAGTCATTTACTTGTCAATGCTTCGGCCATTTATAATGTTTACAAAAAGCCCAATATTAAATTCTGTGGGTCATATGAGATCTTGGGCCTCGCTCTTGTTCCACATCTAGAATTATTATTTTTCTCACATTTATAAAGGTGTCTATTGAAAAATTTAATTTCCTACAACATTTAACTTTTAATGGTAATTACGAGGGTCAATAAAATTATAATTCATATCTAGTTTTATGTCAGGTGCATATGTTTAAATGTTATATTGGATCCGTCTTTGAAAGTGAAGATAATTATAATTACTTACAAGAAAACATGTATTTAAATCTGTTATCATATAATTTTTTTCTTATCAACTGTTGGATGACAAAACCTGTCATAACCTAAAACTTACTTATTAAAGTTTTCATTAGATCATCCTAACCATCAAAATATTTACAATAAATACACGCATAGTGTAAGAAAATAAATTACAAAAATCATAACATTATATATATAAGAAGCATGTCTCCTCTTAATTTTCATTTCAATTATTCATGCATGCATGCCTTTATCATGATACAACCCCACTCAAAATGTAACAAACTTCTGTGATATTTAGACACGTAAACAGAGTTCTCTACTCACAAAAATCTATCAAATTCATCATCTTCTTCACTCGTGTCAATTGACTTTTGATGTTAAATCAGATAACAAAACCACCTCCTCTCACAATAATAAATTGCTTTTGTCTGCATCATTGCCTCAAGATTCATCAACACTATCTAATAGAGATGCATTAGAGATCGATATTGTGACAATGATGGATAATATTATAATACCATCATTGCTACCTTTGCCACCATCATATTCAGTATCATCACACCGCTTGGTTAAATCTTCATCGTTGGTTAAAGCTTCATGTATAATGAAATTCAAAAAGAATGAGAAAATAGACGAGAAGAAGACAATGACCCTTTTATTATAGTTATGAAGAAGTGTTATATGACATTAATTTAATTTAACGATGATAAGATTGTGGTTAAAGAGAAGAATAGTCTTAAATCTACTGTTTCTTCCAAGGCTTCTCAAGTTCAAGATTAATTTTATTTCAATTTTTGTTGATACTCAGATTTGTTTGCCATTATAGCTACATGTTTTTTTAGTAGCCATGAACATATTTTTGGAAGAAATAATTTTTTGTTATAAAATAAATTTTGTAACTATATATTTGTAGCAAATTACGATGTAGTAGAAATTAGTCACAGATTTGCTACAAAATTGTTGTGAAACATAGTGTTTCAAATTGTTTCAAAAATGCTATTAAACTTTGGTTAAAAAATAAGGTAAACAAATCTTCATAATGTTTGTGACAAATTATTCACAAAAACCTATAGTGTAGTAAAGTAGCAACTAAGAACTTGCCGAGTTGTTCTCAGTCTGCTGGTTAAGATGTTCCATCTAATGATTTGGTATCAGTGTTCGATTCCTACCCGCTGTATTATGGTAGCTTAAAAAAGGATTTTAGGGTTGGAATTTAAGTTATGGATCGGATCTTGTCGATCCAATGTTGACAAAAAAAAATAACTTCAAATACGTCGTATCAATTAGTTACAAAACACTAGCACTGGGCACGAGCCGAGTACTTACCTATTTCTCATACTTATTACTTGGTTTGACTTGGTCGAGTAATAGCATTTAATACTTAAACTTGTCTTGTTTATATCAAGTACTTGTTAGAATAAGTTCTTATTAAAAATAAGAATACTTGCAAGTTACTTGACCCAGTTTGTAATTGTTTAAAATTGTATTTTGTTCGAACCGAATCTAGCACAAGGAGCTAAGTCCACGATTCTGATTAAAAGAGGAAAGATTGGGCAAAGATTCTTTTAAGGGTTTGGAGAACAAAGAGTGTATTGTGAAGAAGGATAGTTGTCGAGTACAGTATATTGCTTAATGTGTCTTGTGCCAAAAAGCCTATCCCTTCTTTGAAAGACTTGCCCCTCTATTTATTGACCATAGAGGCGGTTACAAAGTAGATTGGATAAAGAAAAATATACAAATTTCTAGATAAGATCGTATCTAGAAGATTCTTGCTAGATTTTTGGAAATTTTCCATGTCAGAATAGGAAAATTTTCATTTCTTTGTTTGCTAACGAGTCATCCGACTGCCTTCAGGTTTTAGCGCGTTTTCGAGAAGGAAATTGTCTGAGTTAAGACTTCAATAAATTTGCCGAGTTTGAAACTTAGATATTGGCCCATTGTTTCCGTGGACCGAAGTAGGATCTCGGATCCACCTCCAACATATTTTATATAAAATAAATATATCAAGAATACTATTATTTCAGTCAAAACTTCTACTATCCATATAATATATGTTTTTATTGTAATAATTTTATCATTTGAAGAAAAACTTTGGTGTATTTTGTCCTATTTCCCGACAAAAAAAGACTCCCACTATCCTACAAATATTAAATTTAACATATAATTATTTCAAAAAATTATTAGTTAAGTTTTTATGTATATAATAGGACATTAAACTTCAAACATCTATAGTAATAAAATCACGAGTCAAATACTAACAAGCCGAGTATTAAAAATTTTATTGATACTTATTACTTGACTTATACTTGCGAGTATTGAAATTAATATATTTATCACTTGACTTTAACTCTATCAAGTACTTAACTTTTCGATTCAAGTACGAACGGAGTAGCTGAGTATAAAGCGAGCAACAAGTAATTATGGCCAGCCCTACAAAACGCTTCACTGTGTTACAAATTATTCACAAAACTATAGTTTAGACGTAGTAAAGTAAACATATTATGTAGAAGAAAATACACACAACTTTATGACAGAAAAACATATTATGTACCCATGTGTTCGAAGGATTTGTGAGCTAGACAAACTTGAATAAACAAATATTCTCGGTGACATATTTTGGAACGAATAAACTTGAAAATAAAAGTATACAACCTTATTTAAGATTGTTTGGAGCTACAACGTTTTCAATTTTGGGTAAATTTTATATATAGTTATGTGTGTTGAGGTTGAGCCATCAACAATTAGAACTGTCAAATTGAAAGATTAGAACTTCAATTTTTTCCAACCAAAACTTTCAGGAGACATGTTTGTTTTATTCGGACATGTCAATTGAACATAAATTTTAGACGGTAGAAAAGTGATTGAGAGCTGCCAATTTTGTTAAATTAAAAGCTTCGTTCTTAGGTTCAATAATATAAATGGCAATTAAAAACTTCAACTTTGAGAGAGGGGGAAACTTCAACTTATAGAGGGGTGGATTTAGGTATTATAATTTAGGTGGAGAGGGAAATTTATTGAGGGCATAGTTTGATATGGATTTGATACTATATGATATGTTCGAGGAATATCTAGATCGTCGACTCTATTTATACTTATGTTTCTAATGATATTATGTTTATAGGTTGGAAAATATGAGGATCAACAAGGAACGAAGGTAAACAACAATGAGGAAAGGTAGGTATGATTATTCTTTTCATCAAGTCTTTATAAATAATTTTAATTCATACATACAATATGTTTATATTTTTTCATTGTTTAATGAGACTGTGTTATATTTTGAAAAAAAGATGATGAGCAACAAGGAACAAAGGTAAACAACAATGAAGAAAGGGAGGTATGATTTTTCTTGTCCATCAAGTCTTCAGAAATAGCTTTAATTCATTACATAAAGATAGTTTATATTCTCATGTTCTAATGATATTGTGTTATAGATTGAAAAAGATGAGTAAAATGATGTATGATTTTTCTATCCATCAGATATTATAAATAACTTTAATTCATAAATAAAGATGGTTTTGAAATGGAATAAGCGAGAGAAATGGTTGATAGTGTAAAATTCCAGTCACAGAACAACTCTTGATTATATTCTCATGTATGAAGAAATTGTGTTATAGCTTGAAGAAAATGAGAAGCAAGGAGAAGAGGTAGACAACAATGAGGACATACATTTATGATTATTGTGTCCATCAAATTTTTATAAAGATGGTTTATAGTGTAAAATAAGTAATAAATAGGGTTGATAGTGTGAAATTCCAATCATAGTAAAAGTCATATGTTTATCAAAAACTTTTTGTTATGGATGGAAGAAAATGAAAAGCAACGAGAAGAGGTAGAAAACAATGAGGAAATGGAGGTAATATATTTGTTAGATAAATAAAAGTATCATTTTTCATAATTTATAAAACTTAATTTTCTAACAGTCCATTTATTTTTGTGATATAGATTATATACATCAAACACAATACATATAGATATAACATATAATATGTTATTATACTAGGTTTGTGAAAGAAAAAAAAGATTGAAGAATGAGAAAAGAAAAAGAGGAAGATAAAACAAAACAGAAAGATGAGAGTAATGATAATGAAGTATATCATTTCTAATTTATATAATCTTATATTTTTAGAAATATTTTGTAGTTAGTCCCTTGATCTAAATTTCTACCGAGTTACCGAGTACTCGAACAAAAAGTCGCTATTTAGTAAACAATCGTAGCGAATTACTCTTGATCGGTGGAATTATACGGAAGTCGTTATTCAGTAAACAACCGCGGCGAATTACCCTTGATTTGTGGAATTATGCGGCATATGCATGACGAATAATTACTGTCTTAACCGTAGAATTTCTGACTAAATGATAACAACACGGCCCATTTATATGAACTGGTTGAAAGCTCATGTACTTTTGCGTGAAACAAATCAGATAATTGTGCATAGAAAACTCGAACCCAGCACATGTTAGATAACCAAGCTATACATGACCAAATGGCCACTTAATATGTTTTGTCTTTTGACATATATTTAATATATATACCTATATATTGATAAATACGTAAAAAATTAACCTCCGATTTATTTCCGATTTATTCATAACTCGTTATTCCGTACTTAAGTGAACGCATAGCGCATAGCGAAATTTTGAGTAATCTATGAGAAATTGATATATTAGGTGAAAAAGACAAACAAAAACAAATGTATGTGATATTTAGTCTAGTGGCATGTAGTAAGTCCACTAAATGCAGGGGCACTTTTATATTTAAGGATTCAGTCTTACTACCTATATTATGTAAAAACTTGGCTAATGGTCCGATCAGTTGTAGTCTTATGTTGACAAAAAAAAACAAAGACAAAGAAATAAACAAACAACAAGAATTAAACGAGAAAACCTAAAAAATGAAGATATAAATAAAGAAAAGGAGAAAGAACTCAAATTATGTATATATATATATATGCTTCTGTTTTTTTGGACATCTTTAAACTTTTATTAAAACCCAAAGTACAGAACATTACAACATACAGTTACAAACATAAAATGGGCTACATAGAAGACCCATTATGCCATACGTAAGAAGGACGAAGAAAAGAACACTCAGCTTACCCTAGGAACACGTGTTGATCTACAAAGTTTGTCATCATGCACACCGCCAGGGTGAAGGTCGCCGTTAAGCTCGTGCTTTTTCCTCTGTAAACACCCATCTAAAGCCTCTAAAGCCAAGAACACGCCCAAAGAGGAACTTGTTCTCTGTAAACATAGATCGATGGAGGCAAACATGGAAACCTCCATCAAAACTTCGATCTGCACATAAAAGGATCATCGGAAGTAGCTATACCCATCTTCAATCTTCTTCTCAAAGCAAATCCTCAGGATGCAACACCGTGAACCTGACAAAGCCTTTGAAGAATCACACTCCAAGGTGAGAAAACACCTTGTAAGAGAGCAAATACCGATGAAGAAAGAAACAGACGCATATCTACATATTTGATGACGAAAGAAACGACCAAGTCGGAAAGTAGAATGGGAAATTTCGGAATGAAACCCACGCAACCTCTCGATCATCTCATTATCTTACTGTAGAATTGATTTGTGAAACAGAGATAGACAAGAAGATGAAGGTGGAGATCAAAACCTTTTATAGAAACCGACCTAATCGGATGACAACTGGAAGATCCGAGATTTTACCAGACCAAGCCAAAAGTTTACCAGCCAACACCAGATTAGTATCTCCAAACGACGAATCATACCCACTTTCTCTGACAATTGGAATTTAGGAAGAGAAAGTATTACAGAGTCGCTAGAATTTGGAGAGAATTTACTCTCTAAAATGATGGGCGAAAAAGTTGTAATGAACATCAGTTTCCTATGTTTATATATATATATATATATATATATATATATTTATTTATATGTTTATGACTGTATTTCAGAATAGATTTAAGAAACTTTATTGTGTTACTTTTCATAGTGTTCATATATATATATATATATATATATCGTATGATAGATATGTTTGGATATTTGCTTGAATTTGTTATTTGTTTCATTTACAGTGTTTTTTACATTTACCATTTACTTATCAATGAATCCATATAATGTTTTTATTATTGATAGTTATTTAATGTATTGTTTATGGAATTATATCAAAAGCAAAACAAATAAAAACAAAAAAGGAAATGGAGAAGAGAATGACCAAAATAAAATAAAATAAAAAACACTAATTTCGAGATATATGACATTTTACATTTCATATAATTTTGTAAGGTTTTTATTAACAAAAAAGTCCTAATGAATTTGAATTAAACTTCAAGAATGAAAGAATTAAATTTCTATCGTAATAAAAGAATTTGAAAAATTCAAATATAATTGAAATTTTGCACATACTACATGATGCATAAGAAAAATGTTAGAACTTGAGATCACAGAACACAGGTTCAACAAAATAACAATGAAAGAAGAAGAAAGACAGAGAAAAATCAATTACAGAGGTGAAGAAATATCTTCTACATTTGAGCCAAATACGCCTCCAATTCCCATGATAGAATGCTCGAAGGATTTGCTCCAATGATACTCTACTCTGACTTCAGCCTCACGCTTAAAGAGAGATGAAACTCTCAATTAGTTTTGTAATATCTTTTGTTGCGTTTTATCTCAAGATTGTTTCTTAACTAATTCTGTTAAACAACATATTCAGTCTTATCCAAATCATGTTAATGATTATTCAGTTAGTTAAATGAAAATCTTATTGGATACTTCCTTAATTGTATAAAACAAGCTTTTCAGTTAATCAATTTGATAATCATATCTTAACAATCTCCACCTTGATTTTCAAATTGAACGTTGTAACGTTGATGTCACTAAATGACTTAAATCAACCTTTAAAAATTCGCAATCAGAATAAAATTTCTATATTCAATATAGAATTCTTTAGTTCAGACAAATCTACATAACAACATTCAAGTTTACAACTTGAGTTTTGTTGTTGTTCCTATGTAGCTTTACTTTTGTTAAGCACCATTTGTACTTGTTCCTTTTACGACTTCTTGAGTCCTCTTACTCAGTTATTGTCCTTAGTTTTCTTACTGCAACAAAATAGCTTTCATCCTTATAGTTTTGACCTTTTGAACATGTGGTCTAATTGAATAGATCATAAGGTAGGGAACTAAGAATTCAATTACTTTCAGCTTCCTTTAATCCTATGTGCATAGACGTGCCCAGGAGCATACGTCCACATAATGGCTTAGTCAATGGGTGATGTATCCTAAGATACGATAATAGAATCAATGAATACTCGAGTTGAGTCTCTTCTTTGAAAGATTTAAGGAATTGAATTTAGCTTGAAAACCTAAAGGGAAGCAAAGCTTTGAAAGCGTTCTGAAAAATTTAATAAATCAAGTATGAATCTCAATAACAACTTGGAATCCTCTTAAATAGAAGAGACTTATTTGAAAGCTTTAAAACTAGAAACCGATAAAAACATAATGAAAGTAGATAAGAAATCGAAATAACAATAAAGAGTAATATACGCTGCATCAGGTTTCCCCCCTTAAAAAAAGATTTGTCCCTGAATCTTGATCGGCATCTACAGCAAGGTACGGATGGAGGTGTTGACATTAAACACATTTGCAGTTTGAATATGATCAGGCAGTTCGACTTTGTATGCATTCGGGTTGATGCGTTCTAACACTTTAACTGGTCCAATCTTGCGTGATTTAAGCTTATTGTACTGTCAAAACAACCCAAACCAAATCACCTGGTTCAAAAATGACCTCACGTTGGTGCTTATCGACATCTTGTTTGTACTTTGCGGCTGTAGCTTCAAGATTTTGATTGGCCTGAACATGTATTTGCTGCAAAGAGTCAACAAAGTCAAGTTCCTCACCGTGCATTCTAGTCTTATCGGGTAATGTCGTTAAGCCAAGAGGGCCGCGTGGTACGAGATCATAAACCACCTTGAAAGGACAATAATCCAAACTCTAATTGTTGGCATGGTTGTGAGCAAACCACATGTGGTAGTTTTGACTCCTAAGTCTGAATGTTCTCTCCAAAGACACAACGTAACATGTTACCTAAAAATCTGTTCGTAACCTCTGTTTGACTGTCAGTTTGAGGATAGTAAAACATACTTATGTCCAGGGATATGCCGAGAGACTTCCATAGTGATCGCTAAAAATGGCTAAGAAATCGCGTGTCTCTATCCGAGACTATCAAACTAGGTAAACCATGAAGCTTATAAATCTCTTTGAAGAACAATTTTGCAACGGAGACTTTATCGGTTGTGTTCTTACAAGCCACAAAATGAGCCATTTTAGAAAAATGATCAATAACAACAAAGATGGAATCCTTACCTCGTTATGTTTGAGGAAAGCCTTGAACAAAGTCCATGCTTATATCTGTCCAAGGCTGTGTCAGTATCAGAAGAGACAAATACAATCACGCGTTGCTACAACCACCCTTAGCACGTCGACATGCATCACAATGTTCCACGAAGCGAGTTACATCCATGCGCATTGAAGGCCATATGTATGAAGCTCCAACAAGCTGTAAAGTTCGGTCTCGTCCAACATGACCTTCATTATGTAACTCACGGATCATTTGAAGTCGCAAGCTGTAGTCCGGAACGCATAACTGAGTGCCTTGAAGAGGAATTCATCCGTAGGTGTGTAGTTAGATCCTAAACCAAGCTTGGTTTCTCATAGTATCGGTGCAAAGAATGGATCAGACTCATACAATTCTGAAAACGTACCGAAACCTGGTACCGTAATATGCATCATTGTGACAAAACAATGGCGTCTACTCAACACGTCTACAACTTTATTCAAATGGCCAGAATTGTGCTTAATACTAAAAATGAATTGATTTAAGAAAGCTACCCAAGTATCATGACGAGAGGAGATTTTGACTTGGTTATCTAGGTGTTTCAAAGCGTCGTGGTATGTGAAAAGAATAAATTCCTTATGGAATAGTAATGACGCGAATGTTTAATAGCTTGGACGATTGAGTAAAACTCGATATCATACAAATTGTAGCAGCTTCGTGCATCAGCAAGTTTTTCTTTATAAAAAGCTTTTGGTTTACCTCCTTGGCTCAAAACTGCAACTATCCCCAATTTAGATGCATCACAGTGTAGCTCAAAAGTGCTGTCAAAATAAGGTAAAGACAAAATTGTAACTGATGTGAGCTTCGCTTTTATTAGTGCAAAAGCTTGAGAGGCAGCTGCTGTCTACATGAATACCAAACTCTTCATATAATATGTCAATAGAGTCATTATTGTACTAAAATTAGGCACAAAGCAACGATAACACAAACCAACCCATGGAAACTACAAACTTCAGAAAAACTCTTCGGTTCTAGCCAGCTTCGAATAGCAGAGACCTTCTCTAAATCCATTGTTAAACCTGCGGCCGACACCATATAACCCAAGAACGAAACCTTAGTCACACCAAACTCTCACTTCTTTGTTGCGGCAAAAAACACTTCCTTCGGTAAAGTCTCTAAAACTTGGCTTAAATGGCCATGATGTTCGTCTAAAGACTTGAAAATCAATGTGTCATCGAAATAGACGATCACAAAACGTCCAATGTAAGGCTTTAATGCTTGATTTATGACCCTCATAAATGTACTTGGAGCATTAGATAATTCGAAAGGCATGACCAGCCATTCAAACAAGCCCTCACGAGTCTAGAATGATGTTTTGCATTCATCACTTAGTCGTATGTGAATCTAATGGTAACCACTCTTGAGATCATGTTTTGATTACTGAAGCCTTCCCAACCTGATCCAATAAATCATCCAAACGAGGAATTGAAAATCTATAACATACTATTATTTTGTTGATTACCCGACTATCAACACACATTTTCTAAGTGCCATCTTTCTTTGGAAATTAACAATATTGGGACTGCACAAGGACTCATGCTTTGTTGCACATGCCATGAGCAACCAATTCTTCAACTTGTCTCCTCAATTCCTCATGTTCTTGGGGGCTCATCCTGTAATGCGGTCTATTTTGTAATGTGGCTCTAGGGACTAAGTCGATATGGTGTTGTATGTCGCGTAAAGGCAAAAAACCTAATGGCAACTCAGCTAGAAACCCATCCGCAAACTCATCCAATAAACCTTTGAGACGTGGTGGTACCTTTGTAGGCGCTGATTTTTTCTCATGAACACTCGGAAGTAAAAGACATGCAAAACCTGTGTCTTGAATCTCACGTTCACACTTTGCTACTGAACAAAGTAGTGTAGGTTTTGTTGATGGCACCGTTGGTGGTATGCATGGCATATTAGGAGGTGTCAGAAAAAGTATCACTTTTTTCCATCAAATAAGAAGCTCTGTGTGTTTCTCCGACCGTCATGTATCACTGAACGATCAAACTGCCAAGGACGACCAAGTAACAAATGACAAATGTCCATTGGAGCGATGTCAAAATAAATTGTATCTTTGTATGCAAAATAAATTCTTGAACCTTTGGTCAACCATGTTAACTCATATGGGGATGGATGAGCTTCTTTTAGCAAGCCAATTTTGGCGAAAGCTATTTCAGAGATGACATTCTTTGAACTCTAGAATCCACAATGAACTTACAAATAATTCCAAGTATTGTGCAAGTCGATTGAAAGATGTTTTTTCGTAACCATGGTTCTACAACTTTAACTGGTGAATGACAGACAGGGTTAAACACCAAATTTGTACCCTTATTGCCATGTACATGTTCTTCTTCGACATTTGGTGTTTCTTCGAGCGGATCTTCCTCAAAAAGGTCATTCGTATCCCACTTGACATCGTCAGCCAATAATCTACGCCGAGTTAATGACGGACAAACGTTCTTTAAGAGGCCAGGTTCCCCATAATTATAACATTGAATCACAGCGGAACGAGTAGAACGTTGGGGAACGTTAGTAGAATGTGTTTCTGGTGGAGATATTTTTTGCTGTGGAGCTGCATCCTTACCCGTTGTAGCTGATGTTGTTGTTTCCGATGAAGGCTGTGAACCATTTGCCAGAGTTAATCTCAGCCCAAGTAGAAATGGGCGTACAAAATTGCTGTTCAAAAGCTATTGTGTGGCGATGTGCTTTGGCAATGGTGGATGGGTCAAATTACGCCATAGCATTCTGAAGCTGTGATTGCAAACCAACTATGAAACCTGACACAAGCTGTGTTTCCATGTCATGTACGTCGTTTCATGTAAGCAATAAAGAAAATTCCATTGTATAATCATCTTCTGTCCGAGTTCCTTGACGCAGATTTTGCAGACATGTAAACATTGTTCTATCTAAATTATACGGTAGGAAACTCTCTTTGAGGACTGTTTTTAACTTCGACCATGTTTGTATTTTACTTTTACTAGCTTTTTCACAAATAAATTTAATCTGCAACCACCACGAAGTAGCTTTGCCTCTGAGTTTCGTTGCTACAAGCACGATATACAGATCATCAGGAACACGTTTAAATTGCAATGCTTCCTCAACAGCAACTAACCAATCTATCAATTCTTCACCTCGATCTCCTCCATAGAACTCAGGCAAGTCGACATTAAACCCGAATTCCCACCTGTGATCTTCATTGTCACAGTCATCATCATCACTCGAAACCTCCCTACGTGAATCCTTGGACGAGAAAGGATTAATGTCCTCATCCGAATCAAATACAGAGCCCATACGTGATTCCCGTTGCTCACGGCTTTATGGTAATAAAGCCTATGTCATCTCTTTGATTGCATCATGTATGGTTACTTGTATATTCTCTTGCATCGCCAAAAAGGTTTATCGTAATTCATTCCAATCTGAGACTGAATAAGCCAAATGTGCTCTCCGTGGAGGCATGATCACGATAGTATTTCAAAAGAAAAATATGGAACGTAGAAAAAGAAAAATAATTAGGATAGTTTAGCTCTAATACCAAACTGAAGTATCCTAAGATACGATAATAAAAACAATTCATTGAGTCACAATGAATACTGATTTGAGTCTCTTCTTTGAAGGATTTAAGGAATCAAATTCAACTAAAAAACCTAAAGGGAAGCGAAGCTTTGAAAGCATTCTGAAAATTATATAAATCAAGTATGAATCTCAATAACAACTTGTCATCCTCTTAAATAGAAGAGACTTATTTGAAAGCCTTAAAACTAGGAAACGATAAAAACAGAATGAAAGTACATAAGAAATCAAAATAACAAAAAAGAGTAATATACGCTGCATCATTGGGTCAGCAATATCGCCTCCAAACCGCACGAACTCTAGAGACAACACACCAGTTTCTATGAAACTTTTGATGACTTTGTGTCTCAATCTTTTGTGTCTCTTTTTGCCATTAACAACTTGTTCATAGCCACAACAATAACTGCTTGACATCTTTTTCCAAACATTAGAAGATCTAATAAAAACAGTCCTTAGCCACTCTGCTTCTTGTCCTGCAAGTTCTAAAGCCACGAGTTCTGACTCTATAATATACCTTACAATACAAGTCTGCTTCTTAGACTTCCGAGATACTGCTCCTCCACCTATTGTGAATATGAATCCGCTTGTTGAGTTCACCTTGTCATTGTCAGTAATCCAATTAACATTGCAGTATGCTTCCAAGACACATGATGATCCATCATAACATAGCTTATAGTCAATTGTTCCCTTCAAATACCTTAGTAATATGTCAATTGTTATACAATGTTCTTTTGTCGGATTTTGAGTATACATGCTCAGTCGACTCACACCATAACCTATGTCTGGTCTAGAGCAATTCATAAGTTACATTAAACTGCCTTTGATTCTTGCATATTCACCTTGATTCCCACTGCTTCCTTCATTCTTTTTTAAATGAACAGTAAATCATATGGTGATTTAGATGCAGGTATGTTCCAATATCTAAAATACTTCAAGATCTTCTCTATATAGTGTGACTGTTTTACTGAGAATCCTTTCTCTGATCTCTTAACTTTAATATCAAGTATCACGTCTATCTCTTTCATATCCTTCATATAGAATCTTGAATTGAGAAACTCCTTAGTTTCATCAATGATTTTCAAGGAAGTTCCTAGTAACATCATGTCATCTACATATAGACAGATTATGATGTAGGGTTTGTTATTGTATCATGTATTTTAATACATTTTGACGTATTCTAAATCCAATGCCTAATCCACCGTTAATTCAGTAAATACAACATTGATTAATGGTGGATTTGGTATGATATCCACAATTTTTATATGAAACCATCTTCTCTAAGAGTTGAACTAAACCTCTCAAACCATTTTCTTGGAGCTTGTTCGAGACCATAGAGAGATTTTTAAGATTACATACCTTGTTTTCTTGTCCTTCAACAATGAATCCTTCTGGTTGATTCATATTGTTTCTCTTCTAAATCTCCATTTAGAAATGTTGTCTTTACATCCATTTGATGCACAATGAGATTATGAGCTGATGCTACTACCAATAATAATCTTATGCAAGCTATCTTGGTTACTGGTGCATAAGTGTCAAAGAAGTCTAGTCCATGTTTTTGAGCAAAACCTTGTACAACTAGTCTTGCCTTGTATATATTCATTGAACCATTAGCCTTGAATTTATTTTTTTAGAATCCATTTACATTTCATGGCCTTGCTTCCTGTGGGAAACTCAACCAGTTTTCATGTGTGATTTGTCATGATTGAATCATATTCATCACTCACAGCTTTTTTCCAAAACATAGCTTTTATTGATTTCATTGCCTTTGAAAACGAGCTTGGATTGTCATCAATAAGAAATGTGAAAACAAATTCTTCACTTAACTCATAATTTTCAACTATAAAACTTGTGATGAAGTCATCTCCAAAGTCTTTAGATATCTTCATTCTTTTGCTTTTCCTTAGTTCCACTTCTTCAGGTTCTCGACTTCTTTTTGTCCTTGAACATTCTGTTTTTTCAATTTCCGAAGACTTTCTAAAAGGAAATATATTCTCGAAGAATTGTACATCTCTAGATTCTACTACATGACCAAAAACCTTCGTAATTGGATCAAAAGTTAGACAATGGTATGTTTCACTATTCTCTGTATAACCTATGAATATTGCATCAATTGTCTTTGAACCGACATTAGTCCTTTTAAAACTTGGAATTCCCACCTTTGCAAGACATCCCCATACTCGTACAAAAGACAGATTTAGTTTAAATCTTTTTTGTAGTTCATATGGTGTAGAGGAAATTCTTTTGTGAGGTACCTTGTTAAGAATATTGCAAGCTGATAGAACAACTTCTCCCCAAAGTGAATTAGACAATCATGAGCTTATTAACATGGCATTCATCATGTTTTTCAGGGTTCCGTTCTTCGTTTCTACTATTCCATTTTGCTAAGGTGAATATGGAGCTGTTCTTTCATGAATGATCCCTTCTTTTGCACAGAAATTCTTCAAAGATTCATATTTATATTCTCCACCTCTATCTTATCTTAAGTGCTTGATTTTCAAGTCCAACTGCTTCTCAACCTCTGCTTTATATCTCAAGAATGTGTTGTAGGTTTCATCTTTAGATTTCAGAAGATATACTTTAGTAAACCTATGAGTAATCTTTGATGAAAGTCACATAGTACTTCCTTCCTCCTAAACTGTATGTATTCTTAAAATCAGTAAAGTCAGTATCGATTAATTAGAGAATGAGAAGATCTATTTATCTGATTTGCAAATGGTTTTCGTGTTTTGCCTCAAAGCAAATCTCACACGTTGGAAAAAAAACTCATTTACTTTATCAATGATTAGATTAGCTTTACTCATTCTTTTGATTGATTTAACTTTAAGATGACCCAGTCTCTCGTGCCATTTGTTTAAATCACAAGTCAAGTAAGTATTCACTGTGTTCTCATTAATATCTTCAAGTACAAGGAGGTTTCCCTTACAATATCATTTCCCTACATACTCACTGTTCTTAGTCAAGACACTCTTACCCGACTCTATAGTTTGCTTGATACATGTAGCCATTAGTAATGCACTTTAGATCAGGTTTCTTCTCATTTTTGCTCATATAGAACCTTAATTGGAGTCAATGTACATCCAGAAGAAATCTTTAGTTCTACTTCTCCAAACCCTGCAACATTTAAGGCTCTAGCAGCTCCTAAGAACACATTATTATAAGCATATTCATCCAGAGTTTTAAACAGATCCTTTTGATTGCATATATGCCTGGTTGATCCTGAATCAATGATCCACTCTACTGCATCTGTTGCTGCAAAGGTTTCCGTTAAGATAGCTACAAAGATCTTAGATGATTCTCCTTTGTTATTTTTGTTAGAGTTGTCCTTAAAGTTCTCCTTAGAGTTCTTCTCCTTTGGTTGTGGTGGAAGCTTACAATCTTGCTTCTTATGTTTAGGTTTATTACAGTTCCAACATTTGAATTTCTTCGTAAACTCTGTTGACTGTTTGACTTGATTCTTCTGTTTAGGTTTATTTTCTTTTTCTCGTGTTTGAGTTTAGACCTGTATTCATTCTAAGATGCAGGAAGCTTCTCTACTAACACCAAAACTGCGAGTTGATCATCCAATAGGAGTCTTCAGATTGAATCCTTGAAAGAATTGCTTCGTATTCATGTAACTAATCAAGAATAGGCATGCTATCTTCCATTAAGAACGAACTCCATTAAGACGTGCTGTATTGCTTTTTCCCTTGATCCTCTACTCAAAAATTTTTCTTCAAGCTTAACCAGATTTCTTGTGCATATTCGAATTTGACATAAATGTCAAACAATTTTTCAGATAAATTCCTGAGAATATGTCCTCTACATCATTCTCTTTTAGTTTTCTTGGAGAAGATTTATCAGAATCTGAAACTATCTTATCCTATGATGACGAGAGATCATCTGAGAGAACATAATGTATATCAGCTTCTTGAAAAAAGAACATGAGTTCCTCTGACCATCTGCGGTAGTTAGATCCTACCAGAGGTTATAGCTTTGAAAGCTCGGGCATGATTGGATTCTTCATCATATTGATCTTCTTTCTAACAAGATATTTGGCCTAAAATTATTAGAACTTGAGATCGGAGAACACAGATTCAACAAAACAACAATGAAAGAAAAAGAAGAAAAACAGAGACATCGAAACATACCTATGCTTCAATTAGTCAAGAAGAGACATCGAAAGAAGAAAAAAAAAAGAAGAAGATAATTACAAAAATAAAGAAGCACAGAAACCTCGAGATATATGATTTTTTACATGTTCTATGATTGTATAGGTTTTTTTATATATTATAAATTTGTAATATAATTTCTATGATTTGTAATTACATGTTCTATTATTTGTAATATATATATATATATATATATATGATTTCAAATATATCTTATATATTAAAGTGGAAGACACTTTCATTTTGACTGTGTTATAAACTTTAGGATAAAAATTAACCTATAGTTCATAACAACCCTTAAAAATAGGCTTGAGATAGGTTTTGTTACAGATATTTATTTAAAAAATCTAACTTAATAAAGATTTAATGAAAAAATATTTAAAAAGCTAAAATAAATAAAAAAATCGGTTACCAATTCGGTTATATAAGGTTGTCGAACCAAAGTGAGCTGCTAACACTTAGGGTATTGATAGCTAACTAGTTCAAGCGAAATCAGTCAAAACAGGTGGATGGAAGTGATTCTGTCACAATTAACTTAGAAAGCAAAACTAAACAAACAAAGAAGACATGCATAAAAATGACTAAGTAAAATCAAATTGAGCAGAAACACATGTAACTTGAAAAACACAAACTAAGTAAATGCAGAAACAGAGTAAGCAAACAGCAAGTGTGAATGGCGAGTTGCAGTAGTTAAATGAAAATGGACCAGTGAGGAGAGTGAAGTCAATGAACTAAGCAGAAATCTGGGTAGTGATTTCGTCTAACCTAAGCAGGCAAGCAGTGAATCAGGATACTAAGGTAAACAAGCCACTCTCGTGGTCATGAAATCTCAGCTCTGGCGTAATCCTAACCCAATCTCTTGGTGATTACATGCCTGAACTAGCATTAACAAGCTTATCCTACACGACCAAATGACCCTCTGATCATCCAATCTCTTGGACTAGAATGAATCAATCATAAACTGAACCTAAGCCAAGCATATTATCAAACACCACTCGGGCAGAAATAGCCTACGAATCAGATTTTGAGTGATCAAGTCAAAATAGGCATGAAGAACATTCATTCTAGCATAACCTATGACAGTATTCAAACACAAGCATCACAAACCCAGAAAACTACCCAGATCTACTTCATTTCCTCACTAAGCCCTAAGAAATCTACTCACTACTCATATAATGAAGAACAACAAACCCAGAAAACATGATTAAAGGCATAAAGAAAGAAACGAAAACGAGATCTACCAACCTAAGATGAGATTCAAGCAGAAATCATGAACTTTTCATAAGAACTGTAATAACAGGAAAAAAAAATAAGAAAGGGGAGAAAATTCTGGAATTTACTCAAAGAGGCAAAAAACTAGATTAAAACTTGGATCCCTGTTTTCAGCTAAAACAATGGTATTTATAGGGCTTAAAACACATAAGCCCTAATTTTAAGTCAACAAAAGTAAAGAGTCGGTCAAATAAAACAAAGTCGGTCTAAGTTGCTTCAGGTGTCTGGCGAGTTGAAAAGGTCGAGTTCAGCATACTTCATCTCCAGCAAANAGGTCGAGTTCAGCATACTTCATCTCCAGCAAATGCTCAATCTGGGCTGCACTCATCACACACTGGTGAGTTGGAGTGGTTTTGCTTTACAAACATGATTTCTAGCTAAGTCTGGAATGTTGAACCCGCCAGTGTCAGGTAGGAATGGGTGGCAAGTTCAACCACAAAATTTGTTGGAGATTTAGCTAAGTGCTGAGGCTGGAACTCGCCAATGCATGGCGAGTTGGACATGAAGAGTTCAGCCAAAAATGGTATTTTTGGCTAAGTATGGGACTCTGAACTCGCCTATGCATGACGAATTGGCTGGGCAAGTCCTGAGTACTTAGCCTATAAAATCCTCAGTTCCTGATGTTTTGGCTCTAGCTCTTCAGTTCTAGGCTTAACTTGCAGTCTTCATGCTTGTTTGC